>JACWST010000257.1:0-51289 GCA_014850475.1 Cryphonectria naterciae
AAAAAAAAAAAAAAAAAAAAAAAAAAAAAAAAAAAAAAAAAAAAAAAAAAAAAAAAAAAAAAAGAGGGAAGGAAAGAAGGACAAGAGCAACACCAGGGGTGGTGAGCACTTTCCTTCATGGGTGACGAATGACGAGGGCTGTTGTAGGAAGCTACCCGTGCTGATCCCTAGTTTGAGCCATCAGGGAAGGCGCAGTAGTGGAAATGTGACAGGTCAAGACGGGGTCTGAGGAGGGCTGAGAGATCACTCTCCGTCTACGAAGTTTGTTTCTTGCGACCATGGCCCAGAGGAGGCAAAGCGTGGTGGCGGGGGTATTGAACATCGTGCATCACCCCAAGATGTAGAATAAGTTCAGTATTGACCAGCATAGTACACATCAAATGTCCCGTGCAAATTATTTCAAGGTGGAAGGAAGTTTTTGGTTAATCATCTCCCAGGGCCCGGAGAACCTCCCCCATGTACGAACAAGAATGTACTTTATTGCATGCCACGGTACTGCGGTACCTCCAGCGACGGTATGTATTGGCCCTGTAGTGGGTACCGCCCGTGACTCTTCAGCACTGACAGCCCCCACCAGTGCCACCTAGGTACCTCGACAGATACCTGAAGCTACTGCGTCATGGGGGGGTAGGGTACGGCGCGCCCAGGTACCTGCAGGGCACCGGCCCACGGTTTAGGGCCCCTCTCAGGGTTTATACCCATACTATGTGCCATCGCAGTAAAATTGAATTTCTCCTCCGCCGGCCCCCAGTCGCATTCTCCCCAAAACCCTGACACTTGGAAATGTCATTTGCCTGAACTATAGTATCTCAAATTTGAAGCATCGTGAAGTCTATCGTCATAGCAGCTATTACGAAGTGATCATCCGACTGCTCTTCTCGGTCCTGAGGCATAAATAGCAACATGCTTGCGAAATGACAATGTCTGCTGTACGGCGGTTGGCTTCCCACCTCGATGATTAGGGTACCCATAATCTAGCAGGGGGGGGGAGGGTTTTGTGTGCCGAATTACAGCGCTGCCAAGTACCTGCTAGGTAGGTACAGAGTAGTAGGTACTGCGTTCGGTAGCTTCCCAGGATGCTTCCCCCCCTCCACCTACCTCTCTGCCCTGCCCTTGCCTTTTTTTTCTCTTTCTATCTCTTTGGTGTTGACTGATGTCGTCGTTCGTCCCTCCTTCTTCCCCTCCCCCTCCCTCCCACCCCCCTCCTCGACGTCCACAGCGTAACCTTTGTCTTCAATTTTATTTTTATTCCTTGTTCGTTACGGGGCACGTCACCATATGAAGGTTATTGGCCAAGCTTCCTCTACATGAGCAGCATCATAGCTCTACAGGGCGATGCGCCGCCTTCACCAGCCATTACTCTTGGTCGGAAAATTCTCGACGTGCTTATTGGTATCACTCAGCTCCTCTCTTCCTCCTCCTCTCGTCTAGGATGAGGAGTTATATCACACCTATTGACACACCTATTGAGAGAAGGAGAAGGGGGGGAGGGGGGGAGGGGGGGAGAAGGGGGTTGCTTGTCCCTTCGTGCATGGCCTGCCTTGGCCTCGTATAGTACAGTACATTCCATACCTACTGTTGTCATCCCGCACAGCAGTCGACCCCGTGCACGCGCCACCACTGTCCTCACATCAGGCTTTCTCCACGCCGTTGGGCTCTTTTTTCTTGTGCAGATCTACACAGCCTGTACCCATTCTCGGGCAGCCTTTTCCCCTTGCCATCGAGACGGGAAACCTGGACAGTGCCCGTGACGGAATTTTGGACACGATCACCCTCTCGTACCCAGCGGTTTGCCCCCCCCCCCCTTCTCTTTGAGGATCTGGTCTTCTTTTTGGCCCCGTTCCTCGTCCAGGTCTTCGTCCTCGTCCATGTCCCCCGTCCCCGTCCCCGCCTGGCCCTGGCCCTGGCCCCGGCCCATGGACGGGAAATAAGGGACAGGAGGTACATGGCACCCATCCTGCAAGGCCCAGGCCTCTGGTCGAATATCAGCTCTCTCTAGCCTGATTCTATCACGACTTTCATTAAATCATCACCTATCCCAGCCAGCCGTGGCTGAATGAATTGCGTCTCCTACCAGTTTTCGTCGCTCAGAAATTGTCACAGACATCAGTTTATCGTTACCAGCTAAACCATCTCTTTTTTTCTTCCTTTTTTTCTCTCTTCTTTTTCTTCTTCTCCTTCAACCACCCCGCCGTCTAGACACATACACACCCCTCTACCATACCTCGTTACCTCTCTTCGTCTTTTGCCCCGGCTCTGGCTTAGTTCTTCTTTTCTACGTTGTTTTTCTTTTTTTGGCTTGTTGTACCTGCTTTTTCACAATCCATCTCTCTGTTTTCTTGTTCCTTGTGTGTCTCGAACCGGAGACGTGAACAACTAGCCTGCCCTGCTCTGCCTTTTTGTTTTATTTATTTTTCTATATTTTTTGTTTATACTCTTTCTACCTGGTCTCCCGACTACGACTTTCCCACGAGACGTCATCTGTGTTCGTCTAGGTACTCGGCTTCCACTGGCAGACAAATAAATCTCCAGTCGTTGCAGTATTCTGACGCTTGACCCGGCCTCGCCAATACATACCAAACCGGCTCAGATCATGAATAACGAGAGCACAACTAAGGCCCCCAAGGATAAAATTTGTGCCTATTGCCGACAGGCTTTCACGTCATCCTCTCTTGGCAGACATCTTGATCTCTACATCAAAGAGAAAAATCCCAAGGCGCCTGACGGCATCCATAACGTCGAGGAGATCCGGAAGCTCCGGGGCAGCATCACACGCCGCCAGCCCAGGGGCGGCGCCAGGAGGGACACCACGGCCTCAGCAGCCACCGGCAGCCAGACCGGGGCCAGAGCAGGTTCTGCAATTTCTGACATCGAGTCGAGCACTGCCAGATCCCCAGGTACGCCAAAAAGATTTCTGTCAAGACCGCTGAGGCTTTGGTCCATAACCAAGCCTCCCCCACGCTTCATGCATAGGGAAAGAGAGAAAACCAGGGTCATTTACTAACAACAATGGTTATGAGCAGAAGAGGGGAATGATGGAACGGCCCCCGTCCAAAAGGGAAACCCGCAACGGGCTGCCAACCGACAGATGATGAAATCCTCCCTGGAGGTCAGACAGAGGTTTCAGGATGCTCTCGACACGGCAAAGGCTGCGGAGCTAGCACTGCGTGAGATGATCAGCTCGTGGAGGGCTGCCAAGTGAGATGGCCTCGCTACCGTCCTTGTTCGTTGCTGACAAAGAAATACAGGCACCAACTTGACGTTGAATCCATGCCCTTTGACTTCAACCCGCTTTCTTTGGACTTTGCTGGGCTTTGCCTTCAATGTTTGGAGCCGCCGCCGACGCTCTACTCCTCGACACCGTACTCTACCTTGACTTCTTGGTCTCTCGATCCTCCAGGGCAGAATCAAAATGCCGCCCTCTCCATCTATTTTCAGGAGGAATTTCGGAAGTGGAAAGCTTCCTGCTCTGCTGTCACGACAGCCATGGCGGAGGAGTTGACGTACCCACCCTCTCAGGCCACCGTACGACAGGAGGGTGCTAGAGAGTTGGTGCAAAAGGCCGAGATGGCGGCAGAGTCGCTCGAGAAGCAGGTGGCAGAACATCTGTCGACCGTCTTCCATGCCTGGGAGCAATTGCCAGCCCCAAGGCAACAGGAACTATGGGTTCTGGAGATGGCAAGGAGTGTTGGAAGGAACAAAGAACAGCTCGAGGCCTTGAAAGAGACGCAGCATTCCCTGAGACAGGAGAACACGAACCTCAGGGCCCAGATCGACAGTCTCAACCGACAACAGCAGCCCAAGGAGTTCAAAATTGTCCCACCGATGACGCTAAGGGTAGAGCAGAAGCTGGTGGATCTATGGACCGAAGCAGGCGTCGGTGGCCAGCGCTCGGCTATGATGGAGGACCGCCACGCAGACCTCGGTACAGTGGTGTCAGGTGCCATTGAGAGGTGGAAGAACGTGGTCGTAACCTCAAGGGCCACGAGCAGCATAATTTCGCAGAGGAATTTCGATGCCTCCGCCACCACACCTCTGCAGACCCCCACGTCAGCTACATACCCCGTAACACCGGATGTTCCGAAGTCGACGCGGCAACAGCCGGGTTTTGAAACCCGGCAGTCCCGGTATCCACAATCCTCGCCGAACATTCAGTCGTCTGTGGCTCGGAATGTGTCCGTCAGTTCTGCCGGCCCAACGATGGGGTCCACGAGCGAGACGAAGCCATCGGCCGCAAGCACACCGTCAGAGTCACAAATAGACTCAGATGAGGACGCTGATGCTGATGCTGATGAGGACGCCGACGCCGACGCCGATGAGGACGTGGATGCCGATGCCGATATTGAGATGGGGGAAGATGAGTTTATCTCTTCTGCCAACGTGCAGGCTCAGCACGGCATTCCCCAGATGCCACAGCAACAGGGCCCTTCTCAGATACAACACCCGATGCGCCCCGCCACGCGATCGCAAGACCAACAACACATGACGGCCCTTCGACCAAACACGTACCCGCAGAGAGCCAGGAACTACGCCAATCACGGCGTCCTTTCCGCCCAACAGCAGCAACAGCAACAGGTGCACATGAGCCAACAAGCCTTCGATCACCAAATGCAGAACCTAACCCACCACCTCAACCAGGGGCACGGAGGACACAATATGGGGTGGGATAATCAATGACTATGCGGTGCCCAGCCGGCCACCTCCAGTGCAGTCAAGTGCCGATCAGTGCCTGGTTGGGAAGCAACTGCACAACTGGAATGGGATATACTGCGCGCCATCGACATCCTCCTGCTGGAGTCGTAGGCGGCTCTGCAGCCTATCCAACCCGCCAGCTAACGGAACTTGCCATCAGAGTTCCGCTCAGGCCCTCAGCCGATTTCGGATTGAGCCATCGCCTAAAAAGCGGTGACCAAAGTGGCCTATGAGAACCCATCGAGGACGGCGCAGAGACCAACCCAAATGGTCAAGGGCACCTTGGAAAATCGTGAAACGGGATTTGGTTTTTCTCTCGGAAAAGTTTCAGCCAGAAAAATATGCAAAATACTGCTACATGTCGGAAAAGGCGCATCGGAAGATATCGGACAAAGGAACCTGTACCCATCAAACTCAAGAAGTAGGGGTTTATAATTAATCACACTCAAAATCAAAATAATTTTTCAACCCCTTGAAGAGATGCTTTCGACTCCCTACCACCGAGAACAAGTAGCACATCAGGCTAGCTACTTTTACTCTTCCTTCTAGACTCGCCAATATCAACAACATCCACACCGGCCAACAGCTTGGAAAATACTCTTGTCGTTTAGTACACCTCATCCCGTTCTTGGGGTCCATGTTCATCCCCATGGGGGATCATCTCCATATCCTACTCTCCTGTGTGCCCCCGTCTCGCCTCTTCACTGTTATAATCAGATCTACACTCCGCATACGAGCAATGGTCGTCGGCGATCCCGACGACCCGCCTTCTCGAGAGGGGGTTGTTTGCCAGCAGACGGATGGACGGTCGGGGACGTTTCAGCAAGGGACCTTTGGAAAATCTACTTTCGTAGGAACGTGGTCGATGCGAGAGAGAAGAAGAAAGAAAGAGAGAAAAGTGACATACACATAAAGGGAAGAAGAAGGGGCAAAAAAAAAAAAGGATCCCTGTCTCATATACGGTACATTGTCTTAAACCTGGGGGAGCTGAGCTGCACGACATTTCGCCCTATGGAGACCCATGCGGCTGAAACATACAGGGCGCCCCCCGACGATCCGGGGGGAGGGGAAGAGGGGGGGGGTGGTTCCTCCAGCAATTGAGCTTCCTTCTCTGGCAATTCTAGAAGCAAACACAACTTCTATAACTCGTCCCCACATAAAGTGCCATACAAGCCATCCAGGCCCCCGCCATCGATCACTGGGAAAGCTATCCGAGTCGTTCATCCGTCATCAGTCAGTCACACACACATTCTCTCTCTCCAAAAGTACTCCGTAGAGCGTCCCACTAGAGGGGGAGGGGGTGGGCTTGCAATCAAAAAGGGCTCCGCGGACCTTTACACCTCCGCTGACCCGACATCTCGTCAAACGACGGGGACCCCACTGTTTGCTCAAGGACAGACACCCTCTGACAAATACACACACATGTATATACATATACACATACACAGGTTGGACTCTCCACCAAGGGAAAGCAGAAGGCAGGTCTCGGCGATGAGGCCCTTTTTTCTTCTTTTTCCCTTTCATCAAAGTTGCGTGTGTCCGAGATTGACACATGGCCGCCCGAGGAAGGATTGCTCTGTGTTTCAGATGGGCCACATAATGAGATTAAAAACCAAAAGATCCAGCTCCACTCCGGGAGCGATCCCCCAGGGCTGCTACTGGCGAGGGCCGGTGGTGCACGTTTTCATAAGGGCCCGGCCATCTGGGGCCTTTTGTTCTTTCTTTCATTGATGGCGAGCAGGCTGTCATACTCCTTCCTCTTCTCCCCCCTCCCCCCTCCCTTGTCAATATTTGCACATCATAAGGGGGGGGGGGGAGGCATGGCCAACTAAAAGCCCTTGTCGTTCGTAACTTTGTCCGAGTCAGGACAAAACCGCCTATGCCTGACAGCTCGGGATTGAATCGCCTTTGACCATGGCCCTGCCGTGTCGATGACTTTTTTTTTTTTGTTTTTTTTTTGGTGCCTACTTTTCCCCCAATACTGCTGCTATTATACCGAAACCTGTGTGACATTGTAGTACATGTGCTATGTACCACCTGTATATTGCGCAACATACATAGTACACATATGCACGATGGGTGGGGGAGGGGGCCCGGCACTGGGCCGTACATACATGACCCCATGCGGGCTCTCGGTAAGGCTCCCAAATTTCCCAGACATGGTTGGAATCGTCGATCACAGATTGCCTTTTAACGGCCCCCTCGGTCGGGGGAGCTGCGCTACTTTATGTACAGTACCTCCAAGCCACACGGGCAATCCCTAGGTGGCCAAGGATTTCAAGACTTGATTAGGAGTACATGGCCGGAATCGAAGATCTGTCTATTACATATCTCCAAGGCGAAGCAGAAACACCGACCGCAGGGTTTTGATGAAACTGCGGCCTTCGTGGAGTGGGTGTTCAGCGAAGGGAGAGGAAAGAGAGAGAGAGAGAGAGAGAGAGCATGCATGCATGCTCACATGAACTCGGGACCATGCAGGATGAATGCCATGGTATGGTGCCGTGGTGACAGCCAACGATCTTCACAACCCTTGTGGGCCTCAACGGACAGAATCCACCCACAATTTCGCGGATCCCGCAAGCATTCTCGTCCGGCCCCGGCAACCGTTCATCCCCCCGACTCGTCCGAGAATCCCTGCGACCTTTTCCCTAGTCGAGAACAATCTCCAGAGTGAACTCCTTCTGCTCGAGCCTGTACTGCGGCAGGGTCTGAGGTCCACAGCTCCCTGTGCCCAGACCGTGGTGCATCCAGTCCAGATGCACCCACGTCACCTGCCCCTCCTCCTCCTTCTCCTCCCGGGCTCTGGCCAGAGCCCGCAGCTCGTGAGGGTGCCTCGCCCTGTCTAGCTCCTGGGTGGTGTACCTCGATGCAGAGAAGCTAGCCCCCTCCAGGTCCCCAAACCGCGCGCCCAGCAGTCGATACCCCTGGTCGTCATCGTCATCGTCATCATCATCGTCATCGTCGCCCTCCTCGCCGTCGCTATCATCAGGGTGCAGCCCCGCAGTTCCGGCCTTCGCACCTCGAAATTCCACCCACCGCACGTCGGTGCGGTTGCCGTTGTCCTGCGGGACCTCGTAATCTGTAGCGAGGTCGTCAGTCGCGAGGGTGTACGTCCCGAAGAGCTGCGACTCCTTCTTGTCGCGGTACGACTCGCCGGGTCCTCGCCCGAACCACCTCGCGCCGAGACATCCGCGCAGGGCCGCCACGAGGCCGAAGCGCGGGAGGGAGGGCGGGGTCCAGGGCCCAGATATCCTGGCCTCGACCTGGATGCGCAGCGCGGCCCTTGAGCGGCGTCGGCCGCCGCCGGCTCCTGACCACTCGTCCATTGCGGCAATGAACCGGTAGGTGGTCGTGACGTCGATCCCCCAGCCCAGAACGGGCGGTGCGATGCGCGATGTGGTTCTCAAGAGGTACATATCTGTCGCTTCTGGCGTGCGTGTCATTTCCCGAAACACACCGGCCGTCGCCCGTGCCGCGATGGGGTGGTTGCGGGCGAGGTGGACACGAGCGTCGCGCCACTGGCGGCCCTGCGACCCCGGCGTGCCGTTGGGGTCGTCCCCACCGGCGTCATTGTTCGTGAGGGCGCGGTAGACCTCAAAGGTCAGCGGGGCGGCGAGGATGCTGCGGCGCCGGCGGCCACGCTCCCAGGCGACCAGGTGCCGGCGAGTGAGGTCGAAGGTCCAGACCGTGTACCCTGGCGAGTAGGCGGTGATTTGGAGTAGATCAGGGGCGGGCTGCGCTACGCTGAGCTTTCCTCTGATGGTGAATGACGGCTGCCGGTGCAGAGGAGGGGGTCGGCAGCGGCGGGCCAAGCACTGGGTGATGCTTCTGGGTGGTGCGAGCTGCAGCTGGCCTGTGGCGACGATGTGCCCAGCCTCTGCCCAGAGCGTGCCCTCGCGAAGAGAGAAGAAGAGGGTGAGGTAGAGCTCCTTGTTGGGCGGCGGGATGGCCTTCGAGTCGAGCGAGATGAAGGCCTCTGTGTGAGGTTGAATGCCTGGACGGGTTGTTTGTGAAGTGTGAGCGGCTGCTTGCCAAGATGCTTTCTCCTCCTTGCAGAGAGTTTCGAGTCCATGACTTTACCTTTGGGAATCGCCCCACTGCCTTCTTCGATGGTCCTATCTTCAGAAATGATGGCGTATCTGCAAGAGAGGTGATCCAGGGTGAGAAAGTCGTACCGGTTGACAACCCTCACGCCTTTCCCCTCGACCCTGAGCGTCTGGACGGGCTCGATGGCCTTCTTGTACTCGACGAGACCAGGCGTCGGGTTATGGCTCGAGTCGACCAGTCCATCCATAACAAAACAGCCGTCGTTGGGCTCGTCTCCAAAGTCACCGCCGTACCCCATGAACTCGACACCACCGTCAGTTTGGGTCCTCAACCCATGGTTGGCCCACTCCCACACAAACCCACCGATCAGCCTTGGGTATTTGTAGAAGGCCTCGATGTACTCTCTGATGGCGCCCGGCCCGTTCCCCATCGCATGCGCGTACTCGCAGAGCACATACGGCTTCTCCCATGTCTCCTCCTTTGCGGCGGCGATCAGGGCATCTACGGACATATACATCCTCGAGAACAAATCCGCCGTCTCGGCATTTTGGTCCCCCTCGTAGTGGACCGGCCGCGACTGGTCCACAGCCTTGATATAACGATACATGGCCGCGTGATTCCGCCCATAAAACGACTCATTGCCCAGGCTCCAGAAGATGACGCACGCATGGTTCTTATCCCGCTGCACCATCTGCACCGCCCTGTCGAGGTACGCCGCCTCCCACTGCGGGTTATCCGACAGAAGCGCTGCGGGATCCGTGCCCTCGACGGCGATCTGGCACCCGTGGCACTCGAGGTCCGCCTCGTCCAGCACGTACAGGCCCAGCTCGTCGGCGAGGTCGTACAGGCGCGGGTCATTGGGCTGGTGCGAGGTGCGGATGGCGTTGATGTTGTGGGTCTTCATGAGCAAGAGGTCGCGGCGTAGGAAGGACAAGGGCACGGCGCGGCCGGTGTCTGGGTGGTGCTCGTGGCGGTTGACACCGCGGAGCTTGATGGGGCGGCCGTTAATGTGGAGGCCGGCGTTGGGGACGAGGCGGATGTTGCGGAGGCCTACACGCTGGCAGATGTAGGCGGTGGTGCCTGGGATGTGGAGGGTGAGGGAATAGAGATTGGGGGTCTCGGCTGTCCATAGCTGGGGTCTGTCGACGGCCAGGACGAGTGGTGAGTTGGTGGTGGAGGCTGTTGTGGTGGTGGTGGTGGTGTGTATAGCCTTGGTGCCGTCGGGATTGTAGAGGTTGACCTCGACAGGTAAGGAGGGATCACTCCCTTCCAGGCGGACTCGGACCTCTGCAGGCCCATCTTGGTCGTCACAGAGGGTTTCGATGCTGTAGTCGTTGAGGTGATCCCTGGGAAAAAAGAGGAGGTAGACATCACGGAAGATGCCCGACAGCCACCACTGATCCTGGTCCTCGATGTAGCTCCCGTCACATCGCTGGTACACCTCCACAGCCAGGGTGTTCACCTGGCCCTTCCCCTTGTTCACCAGACCCGTGATGTCAAACTCGGAGGGGTTCCTCGAGCCCTGCGAATAACCCACATCAACCCCATTTACCCACACCTTGAAAGCAGAGTCCACCCCCTCGAAACGGAGCCGTATCTGGTCCTCCCCTCCCACCTCTTGACTCCCAACAGCAAAAGTCCGCACATAGCGCCCACACTCGTTCTCGTCCAACGGCACATACGGCGGATCACAAGGGAAAGGGTACGGCACATTGGTGTACTGCGGGCCCTGGCCGAAGCCCTGCAGCTGCCACACTCCTGGGACCTGGATATCACGCCAACCCGAGACGTCAAAGTCGTGATCGAAGAAACCATGTGGGCCGCCGAGCGGGCTGGCGCTGAGGTGGAACTTCCAGGTGCCGGAGAGGAGCTGGGATCTGGAGTGGCTCGTGTCGTGGGTTTGGGCGGCGTGTAGTGCTTCTTGCTCGGTAGGGTACAGGAAGAAATGGCTGCGCGGGGACAGTGTGTTGCGCTGGAGGACTTCCAGATTGTTCCATTCGTATCTGGCGGGAGCATCTCTTCTGCTCATGGCGGCCTCTCCAGATAGGGATTCCATGGTAGACGAAGCTGAGGTCCAGCCAGTGAGGCCAGGGTGTGACTTCATCCTCTGTACCGATGATATTAATGATGGGTGATTTGCTGAGCAGCCTGCAGCTTGGATTGAGTGAGACGAGGCAGAGATGAAGTTACAGCGAGTAGGACTGACGCAGAGCTACAGTAAGAAGGAGACAAAGTGTCTTGCTGACCAAGATCGTGAGTATGGTCGGTTCTTGATAGGAGGAAGGAACCAGAAGGGTTAGGCAGGGCATTTAGCTGCTGCGGGGTTGTGGCGTGTGTCTTGGCTCTGTAGTAACCCTGCTGCGCCTGCCCCCCCCCCCCGTCCCCCTTATCCAGACAGTATTTGCGAGATAAGGGAGAAGAAGGAAAGGGAGCGAAAGGAAACGAAGGAAAGAGATAAAGAAAGGATGGGCAATTGAGGGTGAGATCATTCTGTCTTCGACCTCGGGACATCAAGAGAGGTCAGACTCATAATCAGTAACAATACGGTATTCCCAATTACCTTTTCAAATACTTCTTTTTAGAAGAAGAAGAATATTATCCCAGAGTACATTATTTGTAGCCAGTATAGACAGAAGAGCACACCAAGTTCCATAGGCAACATTGCGGGAAAAAAGGCATCAGATGGTCAACGGTATATAATGCAAGGAAGTAGAATAGAACTCACCCTTGGATGCTAGCGAGACAAAGCCCGCAACCTGATTGATTGATGATAAGTAAACCTTTGCAGCAGCTATTCTCTGTTGACACCCAATTGTCCATCAAGTTTTGGGAGGTCCTCCAGGGTAACAATATTCTTGCCCAAAACCACAAAGTATGAGCCACGACGAAACTTGCAAGCAGATAGCCCGGAGGCCCAGCACCCTCGCCATCTTAGGCAGGAGACAGGTGAGCTGTGACTGCAGCTTTGTGCACCGATATTATCATCACAGAGTTGGAGAGGACTGTGTTGCGGTGTGGAAGTCCAAGCACTGAACAACTTGGCCCACCGGCTACTGGGCTCCGGAACTATTCATTGTCTCGTGGAGGGGGTTGCATCTCCACAAGGGCGGATGGCCAGCCCAAGATTTGGTAACAATTCACATGCAGTCTGTTGCGCACTTGCTTCTCTGCCTTGTTGCATAAGGAGGCATCTGAATGCGTTTATTATAAACAAGGCGTCACGAGTATACGAGGAAGCTGATCCTGTCTGCTAGAAACTTATTACTTCTTCATCTTCTTCATCCCTGCCATTTCTTACCTCAACTGCTTGTTTTTTTTAAGCCTCTCCTTTTTAATAAGCAGGTTTATCAGAAAGTAAGAATCACAGTCCGGCAGGAAACCTAATTAAGATTATGTCGCGCCACCCAAAGCCAAGCAACGACAAGGGGCTTCCCAAAAAATTCCAACGGAAGAGGACCCTCCATGCATGGCGGAAACCCGGGAAAGACCACGGCATCCCGCCCGCCACGTGCATCTGAAAGAGGCGGCATCGTATGAAGATCATTTGTGGGAAATTCTTCATAGTTGCTTTCTCCCTCGTACGTTCCTCTTGTTTTCCCCTCTCACGTTCTAAATCTCCGGATTTTACTTCTCTCCCTTCGGTCTCTTCCGTCGTGTAGCATCCATATTTGGTTACCAGGGCGTAACGAGAAAGGCCTCCCATTCTGGCGCATGGAATAGTAGTCAGATCCCACTACTAGGTTCGGACTACCGGTGCTGATGAACCGAATTCAATGCATTTCTTTTCTTGTATAATAATCAGGAGTCTCTTGAGATGTACTATTAAAGAAGGGGAGCTAGAACTTCGGTCGGGTGAAAAGTTAGAGCTCCCAGGTGTCCTTGAGGCTTGCGAGGTTCCCAACATACAGACTTCAGCATCCCCACCATGAAGTATCTCCAGTCGCTGCCGCTGCTGTCCGCAGTAGCTGCCCCAGTCAGCGCGGCCTTCTCGTCATGGACTAACGTCAACATCAACGGAGGAGGTGGCTTCATCGATGGGATCCTTTTTCACCCGAACACCCAGGGGTTGGTGTATGCCCGTACCGATATTGGCGGGCTCTACCGCATGAACTCGGATTATTCTTGGACGCCCATGACGGATAGTATCATCACGGATGCTAATTGGTATGCGGCCACCTCCTTGATTCAAGGGATAACCATACAGGAAATGTTATGCTGACTCTTCACTCAAGGGACAGAGCAGGCGTCGATGCCATGGCACTGGATCCTCAAGATGATACCAAGATCTACCTTGCCCTTGGAGAATACACCAATAGGTAGGTTCTCGTCCCCCCCCGCCCCCCCCCCAATGTTCTAGAATGTGTTGTGACAGACCTGAGGATATTTTTCTGACCACAATGAATAATAGCTGGGACCCGGATGATGGCGTTATTGCCAGGAGCTCCGACCAGGGTGAGACCTGGAGCTTCACCAACCTGACGTTCAAGGTTGGTGGAAACATGCCTGGACGAGGAAGTAAGCAGAATTCTTACTTGGATTTCCCGACAAGCCTTTGACCTCTCTTTTCTATCTCTGCTATTTTCCCCTTTTCTTCCTTTTTTCTCTTTTTCCTCTCCATGAACACACACACACACACACACACACACACACGATAACTTGGGTTGAGCTGACCTGGTGAAATCATAAAGTGGGCGAGAGGCTGGCAGTCGACCCAGCCAACTCAGACATCATCTACTTTGGCGCCCGCAGCGGAAACGGCCTCTGGAAGTCGACCGACGGAGGCGAGAGCTTCAGCAAGGTGTCGTCCTTCACGGCCGTGGGCAACTACGCCCCAGACCCGAGCGACTCCACGGGCTACAATAGCGACCTCCAGGGTCTGGCGTGGGTGACCTTTGACCCCACATCTTCCACCACCGACGGAGCCACCTCGCGCATCTTTGTCGGATCTGCCAGCAACGACAGCGTCGAGGCCGTCTGGGTCTCAACGGACGCGGGATCGACCTGGAGCGCGGTCGAGGGCCAGCCCGGAACATACTTCCCTCACAAGGGCAAGATCCAGCCAGACGAGGGCGCCCTGTACATTACCTATTCCGACGGAACCGGGCCCTATGATGGAACCCTGGGTGCCGTTTGGCGCTACGACATCAGCAATGCGACCTGGACCGACATCACGCCCGTGTCAGGCTCCGACCTCTACTTCGGCTTCGGCGGCCTGGGCCTCGACATGCAGAGCCCAGGGACGCTGGTGGTGGCGGCGCTCAACAGCTGGTGGCCCGAGGCGCAGCTCTGGCGGTCTACGGACTCGGGTGCGACCTGGTCCCCCATCTGGGAGTGGACCAGCTACCCAGACATGGACCGCTACTACGGCATCTCAACGCCCGTTGCGCCGTGGATATACAACAGTTTTATCTCTGTCTCGGGCGCCGAGCAGCTCGGCTGGATGATCGAGTCCCTCGAGATCGACCCGTTTGACAGCGACCACTGGATGTACGGCACGGGGCTGACCATGTACGGCGGTTATGACCTGACGGACTGGGACACTGCGCACAACATCTCGATCGTGTCGCTGGCGGATGGGATCAACGAGTTTGCCACACAGTGGCTTACTTCTGTGCCTGGCGGGTCGGAGCTGCTGGTGGCTGTAGGGGACGACTGCGGGTTCACGTTTGAGAGCGCATCAGACCTGGGGACCAGCCCACAGACGACGTGGATGACGCCCTTCTGGGCCACCTCGACCAGCGTTGGTAAGTTGAAGGAATTTTTTTTTTTAATTTCCTATATATGCATTTGTTCTTATTTCGAGCTAACATTCATATTCTCAGACTACGCTGGAAATGATCCCGCCAACATTGTCCGCGTCGGCGATGCAACAGGTTCCGAGATGATCGGCATCAGCACCGACGGAGGAGCCTCCTGGAACATCGACTACGGCTCCAGCACCACAGACTACGGCGGTGAGGTCGCCTATTCGGCCGACGCAGACACCATCCTCTGGTCCAGCGCAACATCCGGCGTCATGCGCTCCCAGTACCAGAGCACATTCGCGACCGTCAGCACCTTATCGTCAGGCGCCGTCATCGCCAGCGACAAGCGCAACGGTACTGTCTTTTACGGCGCCGTGTCGGGTGCCTTCTACGTCTCCACAGACACCGGATCGACCTTCACCAAGGGCGGCGCCCTGGGCAGTGCCTCCTCGGTCGTCCAGATCGTCGCACACCCGACCACGGCGGGGACCGTCTACGTCTCCACTAACCTGGGCATCTTCAAGTCCACTAACTACGGCACCAGCTTCACCCAGCTTTCCACCACCATCACCGCCACCCAGCAGATCTCCCTCGGCCTGCCCGCCTCGGGTTCCACCTGGTACCTGTATGCCTTTGGCGATGGGCCCGACGGGAACAAGCTGTACGCCTCTGCCGACGACGGGTCCACCTGGACTGATATCCAGGGCAGCCAGGGTTTTGGTGCCATCTCGGGCGCCAAGCTTGTTGGGAGCGGTAACACGGCTGGCCAGGTCTATGTCGGCTCTGGTGTGGGACGCGGTGTCTACTACGCCTCTGGCTCGCTGACGGGCTCGGCCGTGACCACCACGAGCTCGTCTGCCAAGTCGACGACCACCTCCACCTCAAGCGTGAAGACCTCCACTACGACAAGCACTGCCATCAGCACGACCTCCTCTTCGTCCAGTGTCAAGACCACGAGCACTGTCAGCAGCACTAGTACCACGCTGAAGACGAGCACCACGTCGACATCTACTGCCCCAGCTAGTACCTGTACGGCGGCGCTGTATGCGCAGTGTGGCGGGGATGGGTTCACGGGGTGCACGACGTGTGCTAGTGGCTCGACTTGCACGTATGAGAACGACTACTACTCTCAGTGCATCTGAGTATGAGGGGAGGAAGGGGGTCACTTTTGAGGCTGTTCATGGTTGGCTTTTCTTTACGTGGTATATTTTTGTTGGTGGTAAATGATCCTCTTCAAGGTCAACTTTGTATATACAATGCACATTCTAAGGGTCGACCTCGTACTTTATTGTTATGAGTGGTCTACACTCACTTTGAAGTGGGATCAGTTTTACAGCGTTGTCACCTGTGACTATCATGTTGAGGCTTTCCAAAGATTCAAGTCAGTCAACAAACCCTCATAGCCGCCGCCAATACCTCTTCAGATAGATTACAAGAATCATAAAATCAGTGTCTTAAGACCGAGCCGCCATCATGCTGTCTTGGACTCCTTTCCACGCCCGTGACGCGTCAGCTTCCACCTGTCCTGCACCTTTTTCGGTGTGAATTCTGCCCGAACAGACGGAATACCAAATACAAACGCCACCAGCCGCGCGATCAAGAGCACAAAGTGCGAGACAGACCAGTCCACCCCCCAGAGCAAGCCATAACCCAACGTGCCCCTCGCAAAAGGAAACCCCCTCGTCGAGAACGCCCGAGGGACGTCCAGAAACACCGGAAAGTTATCCAGTTCCCGAAAGATCACAAACAGGCCCAGCGTCACCCACGCGTCTACCAGCACACCATGCACCCATGCCGACATGTACGGCGGACAGGCCAGTCCCGCGCCTCGAAGGATCACCCCGTTCAGGTTCCAGAAGAAGACCGCCTTGAGCCCGTCCTCGGGCTCCGTCCTCTCGACCACCACCACTTCCTGGTCCGCGTAGGTATCGGCGCGGCCCCACTCGTGCCAGACGTTGCGATCTATCCTGACTTCTGTCACCTCGTCGTCTCCTTCTCCTCCTGCTGAGATGGTGAGGGTCTGGTCGCCGAGGGTGACGCGCACGCTGCCCTTAAGGACGCGGAGGTACTCGACGTGGTCCTCGTGCCAGTGGAGCCCGCTGGTCCAGGTTGAGCCGATGGGGAGCGTGATGGTGACCTGGTCTTCCTCGGATAGGTCGTAGGTCACCGCGTTCGGCAGACCTCTTTTGATGATGGGGTTGTCGGTGGAGAAATCAGTTTCCATGGTGGTGGTGGTGGGCGTGTTTCAACGGGCGGCAACAAAGGCGAGGGCGAAGGAGAAGGAAGGGGGAAAAGAAAACACAAGAAATGATTGTTTTGAGGTGACTGGGATGTTTGTGTTGAGAAAGATAGTCGATTTGATTTGAATTTTCCTACGGAGAATGAATTCTCTTGGGTTCGTAGACGTTCAAGTCTCAATGCTGATGCTTTTTACGTTGATGCCTGTACGATGCTTTGGGAGTCACAGGCCCGTGTTTACTGTCAGCCGCGCGTGGTCCTCGTGTTCTCAGGTTCGACTTAGCAGTTACTCATTTCGGCATCGCCTCCGGTCTCATTGGGTGGTGACTTTTGGGGATGGGGGCCAAGAGATAGAGTGACCCGGAACCCGAAAGTCACACTGAACTTTTGTGGTGGTGCAGCTGATCAATTTTTGTTGTAGTACTACTCTCTGTGGTCTCGCTTGCAATCATCAATCAATGTTTCTGAAGCATGCATGCTGTTGGCTTTGGGCACTCGGTTAGTAAACACTGTGACTGATGGAGAGGTGGGATTCATAACTGACGCCTAGAAACATATAAGCCCCTCACTGATAGGTGTTAAGTAATTCCTTAGGTACGCTTGAGCACACAGAAATGGGCCAGTCACCTGCACAGTTGGACGACCTGATCTTGGTCCGGCTCAGTCACTGCTCTACATGTTTTTTTGGGTTTTCTGTCACCGGGAACGAGTAATAGAAACGAGTGATTTCTCTGTACTTTGTAGGTTTCTGAGGCGAACTTGAAGTACTGCCTAGCTGGGCCTCGCTATTATCACTCAGATCAAAGGAAGAAAAAAATTCAGATCGGATTTCTAGGGTTTCGTAGATGATGAAAATGGTGAATAAATATGGAGGGTTAGGGTCGAACAACATCCCTTGTCAACACCAGAGCCGATATCCGATGATCAGAGAGGCTCCAAGACATTCTGCTCAACCATCTCATAGACAGGATCATAGTATAGTCTTGAAGTGAAACCGCGCCGAGGTTCCCACCTCAGTCGAGTTCTGTGGGAAAATCCGGCAACCCCCGTCCGATCTCAACATGCTCAACCTCTACTCCGGATGTGACCGCCAATCGTAAGCAGCGTCAGCCAAGAAGCTTCCGCTTCAATGCTCGTGATATCTGAGTTGAATAGTGATATTTCCCCTTATAAGATCTCAATTACCTCCAAGGTCTCAGGATGTGGCCAAGTACGTGATACTATAACAGCAGCCCGGCACAGTGCCCGGGGGGAACAAGTCGGATCAATACTACACCCGACTGCTGTTCATTCACTGCACTAAAAGGATTCCCGTGATACCATTTCAAGCATCGTATGACGCATTTCATGCACTACGAGAAATGCTCCGAATGAGTCGTACGTTCAAGTGTATCATCAGATCGAAAAGGTGCTGGTTGCTGGGGCTGGGAGCATGTGATTAGCCAGAAATGGTAGTATTATCAGAGGTAAAAACAAAGACTGTTGGAAAATTGTACGAGAAGGAGAGATCATTAGCCTACATTGCTTAAAACAGAGCGAGGAAATACCCCACACAATGAAACAAATGTCCCCTGACCACATCCTCAGGCTCAGTGTAGGGGATCATCTGTGCCAAGTAATGTCTTTGTCCACTTTTCAGCAGCGTAGAGGCTTTCAATCTTGCGTGGTAAACAGCTCTCGCCGTTGAGTCAGAAAGCAGACGAACGAACCACAGCAAGATGTTATATTCCAGTTTAATCTTCAATCCGCAACAAGCAGCCCGATCAGAAACTTAAACTCATGAGGCATGTCGCTGCTACATAACTACCCCAGACTGTGTAGCACTTTGTCGTCATACTGCGAATGCCTCTAACCGAGAATGCTGATCGCTAATCTGGTTTTGGCCAACTGAGACTGCACTGAAGATTGCCCCAAACTCAGTACCCAGCCGCACGGCCTCGTCTCAGTCATGTACCAGCATTGCGCAATTCCTCTTTTGACTCTCTCCGCACCGAACAAGGTTTTTTGTAATTGGTTTTTCTGCGATGAATGTCGACACTCCAGTATCCGCATGACGCATCGACAGGCTCGAGCGGATGTCAATCCTGTAAAGCCAGACTCAGGCTGAAGGACAAAGACACACATCGAACAGGCCCGAGGTCGATGTAGTCGCGGGTGGCGCCGCAGACCCCCTCAGCCTGATGCAAATATGCCTACATGATCTGAAGCATCACATATTGATCCGAATCCTGCTATACCCGACGAGGCTAAGCGGACTATGCCACCCTCTATGCGTTCGAGATGCCCAGAGGTTTCCCGGTTTTAGGCTGGCGCAAAGCCCCGGAGGATACTCGTCTGATGATGATTGCTTATCTGGTCGTTGACATCGGCTTGTTTCCCCCCCTTCTTTACCAAGGTAACATCCCCCTTCTTAACTCTGTCTTTCGTGTCGGGTCTACGCTCAGAGTGTGATCGAGAACATCAATGCCCGCCTTTTTTTTTTCTCTCTTATACTTTTTGTCATGGAAACGCGGGTACCGACTCAGCCGGTGCCTGGAAAATCTTCAACGTCCCCTTTGTGTCGTCCGGCTCGGGTGACTGGCGTTCTTCTAATATTCCCAGCTTGCCGGTTTGGATGACACGCAGATCTCCTTTGTCCTGCCAGCACCTTTTTAGCCAAATGACAACAAGTCCACCATGCCGATTCCCTTGACCTACAAGAAGAGGAAACTCGCAGCCGAGCAGGATGAGTTCACGCTTCTCCAGAAGGAAGCAACAATAATGGAGCCCGTGGAGCCCGCATCCTATGGGCCGATAAACCGCGTCTTCGGGAGGATGAACCCGACCTTTCGAGGACACATAGTGGCCATGATAGCTGAGTTCCTAGGAACTTTCATGTTTCTCTTCTTTTCATACGCCGCAGCCCAGATCGGCAACGAAAAAGCCGATACTCTACGCCCGGTGCTGGAGCAAACGGGACTCAGTCTTCTACAGATTACCTACATCAGTGCTGTGTTTGGAGTTAGCTTGGGGGTGAACGTCTGGATATTCTATCGTGTCAGTGGGGGCATGTTCAACCCTGCGGTAAGAGGCTCGACGGACTCGATTGGATGTGGTGCATGTCTGGAGCTCTGAACTGACGAGGAGACGCAGGTATCCCTGGCCCTTTGGATCGCGGGAGCCTTCGATTGGGTACGGCTGGTCTGCGTGGTACCGATGCAATTTGGCGGAGCCATCGCCGCCGCCGGCTTGGTCTCCTTGCTATTACCAGGACCTCTCCAAGCCGAGAACGCCCTGGCCTCAGGCGCAACGTTTGTGCAGGGTCTGTTCCTGGAGACCATCCTGACCGCGCAGCTGGTCATGACTGTCCTCATGCTGGCCGTCGAAAAGAGCCGGACATCCTTCATCGCGCCACTTGCTATTGGCCTAGCCCTCTTCATTGTGCACCTCATCGGTAATCACGGCCTGAAAATATTTTTCTTCTTCTTTCTATCCAACAATGAATGGTGATATGAGCACAGAGCTGACCCGTCGTGAAACACCAGGTATCAATTACACCGGCACGTCCGTCAACCCAGCCAGGACTCTCGGCCCAGCGGTCATCAACGGGAACTTTGTCAGCTACATCTGGATCTTTTTCGTCGGACCTGGTCTTGGGGCTGTTCTGGCGGCTGGTCTCTACCACCTGCTCAAAGCCATGGGCTACGAGACCGCAAACCCCGGCCAGGACGACGATGGACTGGACACCTACCGCCTTGTGCGAACGCCGGTGCGGCCTGTCGTAGCGCGAGGAAGCAGTAGTGATGGCGCTTATTATAAAGCATATTTTCAGGATCTCACCTCGCCACCACCAACGGGGAAGCCACCGAGAAAGGTTACGTATTAATATGGAGAAGAGACGTTAGTAAGGATCACCGAAGGATGCCTAATGTTTGTAATGTAATGATATAAAGGCTAGCGTGCTGTGTACTAGTATTATTATAATGACAGTTCAACGATTGACGAGGTACTTGATTGATTTCCTCACACATTTGTTTTCTCAATAGCAAAGCCGGCTTCAAGCAGTCACACGCGGTAAGAATGAGAAGAACATCATGGGCCAGATGTCCATACAGCCCTGAATGGTTATGAACAACCCTTGGCAACCACTTCCTTAGAGGGAAGATCCTCGTTCGGTCAATCTTCGTCCAGTTATGAGTCGACTCTCAAAATGCCACTATCAATTCAGTAATCGCCGCACCACCTTGAGATAGAGTCCCTTGCCTGATGGTGAGCGATCTCCTTTTATCCAGCCTCCAACCTGTTGGCAGTATACGGAACTCTCAGAGATGGATGTTATCTTTACGGATCCCATAGAGGGGAGGGCGGAAATTTTGCGGTGATCACTTAAGTCTGAATTAATGCTTGTGCTCAAGATACGGGACAAATCGAGAGCATGATATCTGCACAGAGAGCTGCATGCAGGTTTTAGATGGGCATGAAGCCATATTTCTTACTTTATCATTGACTGTCGTGAGTCTTATTTCCACTCAGTTAATGAGTAATTATACCAAGATACACACTCTCACCTTTCCAGCACTGTGAATGCATGTGTTATTATTGTCATTGAGTCAAAGTGTGGTACGGTTAAAGAGTAATGCAGTACACTAAATTACTCCAGAATCTTATGATGAGATTCGTCTAAGACTTTCAGCCATGTCACATCCACACTTTCCTGCCCGTACTGGAAATGGCCATCCTTTCAGAGCTCACATAAGGTTAGTCCTCCATGTTTTTCACATCACAATAAGCCCAGAACATTACTAAAGTACGACAAGCTGTCAGAATTCGAGCGCTTCTACAACTTCAGAGCTTCAGAATCCCCAATAATCCCCCACCAACCAGGCACTATACCAAGCCAAAGCCCCCAGCAGGCCACAGGTGCCAAAGTATCCAAGAGGCCTGCCAACGGACATCGACCCGGGCCTGAATAGGCCGAGCTCGGCGTGCAGCACGCGGAACATGAGAAGCCCTCCCAAGGCCATGGCGAGGGTGGTGCGGTTTGCCCCGTTCAGCTCGGCCGTGCCGGCAAGGACAAGTGCTAGAGGCACGTTCTCCACGAAGTTGGCGTGTGCGCGCGTCGCGACTTGGAGATCGTTGTACGCGCTAGACTGCTCGACCTTCTTGGCCGTCCTCGGCCCGCCGCTGCTGTTCTTCTTTGAGGAGTCATCGCCGATCCAGTGCTCGTCGCGGACCCGGATCCAGACGCAGCGGGCGGACAGCCACAGGAAATAGGCGGTAAAGGGCAGGGCAAAGCCGCCTGTGACAGCTGTGCGGTATGTCTATGTTAACCAGTGTCACGAAATATAGTGAAGGTCTTCTTGCTTACGCAGGAGTTTAGTTGGCCCAAGACCGACGGAAGAGTTGTAGGAGGCCATTTTCCCGTTGGGTCCTTTATACTGTGGGAAGTCTCACGCATAACTGGCTCAGTTTATGACGAACTCAGGGAGGTAATATACTTCATGGTCAATTACTAGTCTGCCCGACAGATAACGACTCGCAAATGTATCACTACTAGCTGAGGCATACAATTTCAGGTAAGACTGACATCATCGGTCGCCGAGCCCTCATGGCCATTGGAAAATAGTACCGAAACTAGGAACACACTTGGGAACATCTCACAAAGCATTTCCTTCTCCTTCCTGACACTGCCGATGCAGGGCAACGTGCATGTGGCGTCTGGGGGCGGCACATGAAGGCCGTTCTCCCTCTCGGCGACGGTGCGGCAGCGCAAGGTGTGGTGGTCAACACTCCTATTGGACGTGTTCTGTGCCGCGCGATTTTGGGAAGAGGGCGGAACAGGTACAGTAGCGCTCTGCTGGTCTCATGAAGCACTGGTATGCGCAAGGCCGCATTCAGTCGACCTGGCAAGTGGGAGGTGCTATGCGTGGCTTGATGACTCTGTCGCAAATGGGAAGTCTGCTCCGCTCAGGGATGTTGCAGGTGTGCTCATTTGGTCTCACGAGTCATTCTACACAGGTATATGCTCCGCTGCTCAGCTTCAAGGTTCTCAATATTCAGATTCGGTGCACACTCAGCCGCAACAACATGGTCGGAGAAGGTGGGCGTACCGTCTCAAAAAGGAAAAGTCTGTGCTGCCACAGAACCTTGTAGCAAATAAAAATTCAATGTATTCAGCTATAAGATGGACAGAAGACATTCAACTAACCTCACAAGTCACCAGGCAGTGTCTTGATGCTTTTGTTCTTCTGGCTGGAATATTAGGTAAAGGGCGGAAATTGACTCCACAAACCCTTACAAGACACTAGAATTTACAGCAGTCAGCGCCAAGGTGGCAGTCTCGGGCGCCGACCGAAGATGGAGATACATCTTTCCCCTTTCAACATGCTCGAGAGAATTCTGGAATAGAGCAAGCACTTACCCAGCGGATTGTGAACTTGAGCCATTCTGAAGTAATTCATTGAAACTGCAGCAAGGGTACAGAATAAAATAAGGCATTCTATTGATCTCCAGGGCCTCTTCTCAAACCTTCCATGTTCGGTTGTATTGAGCAACCTGATGCTCCTGAAATTCCATCAAACCATCCCAATCTATGCAGCTGTGCACCACGCCCCAGCTCAGTCCATCCTCCCAGTACTCCCTTGGGCTTCCTGGTGGCGAGTCACTCTCTAGTGTCATGAAATCGCCACACGTAATGCTCAGCCGAAGATACTCAAAGCAGTGTTCCAGGTGATCGACCCAATCTCTGTCGATGGGTGTATCGGCAAGGGGATGCGTATTCTCTGCGTCGTAGACTAGAGAGTTGTATCTCATGCGGATCATGTGCACGCAGTGCAACTCGTGCAAGTTATTTAGCACATAGAAGCTGTTGAGATTTTCGAGGTCCTGGGCTGCCGATGCAGGGGGTTCGTTGAAGATGAAGAACGGCGCATGAATACCGGGATCTTGCAGGCCATAGGATGCGGGTTTGTTTATGAAGATTGAATCTGAAGCTGTATTGATGCATTAATTTGTTAATTTGTATAAGTACAACGTTTTCCACATGTATTTACTACTCACCTCTCGTAAGGCTTGCCCACTTCGCAGCTGTTTCCTTGGACGGCCCCATGTATTCGCGATATGGTATGAAGGGGACAATCTTTCTGTTCGTAAATATCGACATAGGGAGCGGGGTGTTTGGGTTGATCCCAAAGTCCTCCAGGCTGGGCCCATGTTTGACAGTGAGTCTGCCGCAAAGATAGCCAAAGACAAGACCAAGTCCTAATGCCGAGACCACAGTGAGGATGACGGCTCTCATAGATCTCCTGGGACCAGCGCTGGACAGCAGCGGCGCATCGATAGGAGAATCATTTTCCTCTGAGGCTCGTATTGGCACTGGGTCATACTCGGCCTTGTTCACGCTGGCTGTCTCCATGACGCTGCCACTGCCTTCACAAATGCTATGGTGGGAGTCTTGAGATTGGAGGAAGGAAAGAAAGAAACGAAGAGAGAGAGAGAAAAGAAAAAAAGGGTAAGCGGGGAACGTCCTGGACAGCCACACAAAAAAGCAGCGACGGCTTGCTGTTGGGATCACTGGAGAATCACTTCACGTAATGGCGTGCTCAGATGCTCAAGTTTTCATGAACTTGGACCAGGCCGTTTGTCATCTGCAGCAGTTCACCAACCCTGGCCATCACGATGCCTCGGCACCTGTGTCCCAGTTGACGCGGGATCTTGACACTTACTTGGCAGCCATTTCATGCCGCCTGAGCTTATTAGCGAGGCCATACCCACTCACCGCGGCACAGCAAGCGGAGACGTGTTCGAGATGGTCAATTAGTCGGTCAGCCTTACATGCACGATGCCCACATGCAGCTAAGCAAAGAAGTACACAATGCTATCGCATTGATCGAAGTAGCATCTGGGTGCTCGTCGGCGCCACACACGATGAGCGCGCGCTACTTGACGACGATCCTCAAACACCGACATTATAGTAGCAACAAATTAAGTTCTTCAAGGATTATTCACCGCTCCGAAACTATAATATGATCTTTTGGATTGGCTGCAAACCGGAGCCTCGGACTACCCTATAAATGCATATGCACGATGCTTGTGATCCACTGGCATTTTCATCCTGGGAAATGAATCCTTCTGCGGTCGGCCCGTCGGTTTTGATACCTAGCCGCCTCCACCCAAAAAGTATAGGTCAGTAGGCGAGCGGCCGAGTGGGGGGTTGACCCTTCTTTTTTGACTCGCTTTGATTGTTGACTTGTCGCAATCGAATGGTGCCGTGGGTACACCATCGCTCTGGTTCGTTCGAATACCAGACCGCACCGAGATTGCTGAGCCTGATTGCCTTGGATTGTGATCAACATCCATAGATGGCGTAGGATCCTGACAAAATGGGTTAGAGCGGATTGAGGTTTGGGAGCTACAAGTCATGTGGTATCATCATGGGGCACGAGGATTTTCAAAGCTCTCGCAACTCAGCTAGGCCGATACGGTCGATGGTCTTCACCATCTGCTTCACTTGTTCCATTGCTCAAACTTCGCCTGAGATAGTAACGACGATTCAACCAACCAAGTCACTGTGTAACGGCTACACCAAAAGTGTAGGCAAAAATCAGAATGGCCCAGGCAGACACAAAGTATCAACCCATCTCTTCAGCGGACCTTGAAGGGGATCAGCCCGTCGGAGAGCCCCAAAGGGCTCGAAAGCGCCTTGCAGAGAGCTGGAAGACAGTGGTCATTGGCTTTTTGGCTTTGGGCTGGCTGGCAACTGCAACGGGCTGGTATCGGGCTACGCCTTCAACAGAAGGGCCCCTTCACGTCTACACAAACTCCCCCATCCCGAAGGATGTCTTCAAACCAGTCAAGAAAGTTTTCCAGCCGGACGAAAGATATGTTGGCGGAACACGAGAGGCTGAGATCATGTGGGACAAGCTAGTTGCTGGTGAGTCGATCATACCGCCATCTATAGTTGAGCTAAGAATGAACATTAACAAGACGCACACTTGTGAAATTTAGGTCACGACGCTGTCTGGCTCGAGAATCCTTCTCAGTGGGGTTTAGGTGAGGGCATTGTGGCGCCCTATGACCACCCTAATACGCCGGATCCCAAACCTCAGGACTTCTATGTTATCTCGCTTCTTCATCAGTTGCACTGCCTGGTTTGTGACTCTCCGCAACACATCGTTCACAAGGAGATCTCAGCTAATGGCGGTAATGCAGAACATGATCAGGTTCCAGTACTATCAGGAAAGGAACCGAGTCGACACTTCAGCGGACCCGCAGGCTTTCATGTGGAAAGTTCACGTTGAGCATTGCTTCGAATACCTGCGTCAAGGCATCTCTTGTGGTGGCGACCTCATCATCGAGGGGAACAGCCCAATCAACGTCGGCAAAGGCCACGCCACGTCCGTGACTGGCTGGGGTGTTGAGCACGATTGTATCGATATTGATCTCCTGTGGCAGTTTCAAATCGAGCAGGAGGCCAAGTATAACTTGACGTGGCAAATTGCGGATAGTTAATGCCAGTCGAAGAGTGCACTCTTACCAAAGCCTAATGACCAAGAAATTGTTCAAAGGTCATGAGATTGAGCCAGCTGGGGGGATACTGAGCGATGAATGACAGAACTTTTGTAACTTGGACTCTCAATACAAGTAAATCCATTGTTGATACTATGTGTTCAAAATTTCGATTGAAATGTGTTGCAGAGAACCCCCAGCTCTTGGTACGCTTTCATCCAGGGACCAGTTCTAGATGAGGTCCAATTGGGGTAACGACCATCTGGCCCAGTGACCATATGTCACGTCCCTTGCATTGGACGTATTACAGAGTAGCTTGACACACGCAGGGACTGGCATAGTATTTATGTGACATAATATGTATTTTCTTGGAAGAACCAGGATTGAAAAAATCTCTGTTCGATGCTTTAATAGAACGAGTTTACAGGCCGTATACTCCCAGGTCCTGGTCCATTCCAGGCTTTGCAAATGCTTGTCCAGTTATACCACCAAAAACCTTCAAGACTTTCGGACCGCGATCCTCGAAGCCAAGCCTGCGAAATACACCCTTGGACCCCTCGTTGCTAGGGTCGCATAATCCGAGGACGTCCTTGACACCCTTCTCGCGCTCGACGTAATCCATAAGTGTCTGGGCAGCCTCGGTTGCAAGGCCGCGTCGCATGTATTCGGGGAGAATGGCGAACCCGATATCAGGTGCCGTGTAGCAGTTTGGCGGTTCGCCTCGCATTAAGGAGACGGTGCCGATGGGGGTACCGCCAACAGGAGGAGCCAAGGCCCCAGTCTCGGGTTTGAGACTGATAAGATAGGTGCCGTAGCCGTTGCGAGCATGCTCTGCTTGAAAACGTCCTGCCAGCTGCTTGCGCGCGGCCTCACGAGTTGTAACAGACGTGGGCTTGCCGCCAATGGATGCGATGAACTCAGGCGTGTTCCAGAGATTGACGAGGAAATCGCAGTGAGCGTCGTTATCGGGTAGGAAATACGAGAGATGGAGCCTTTCCGACTCGATGAAAAAATTGGGGTCCGACATGATTGATGTATGAAGCAAGATAGGTCCGTCCCGTTGTTGCGAAAGTGATTATTTGCGCTTCGATCTTAGGAACAAAGAATTTAGTGTTCAAGTTGTGAAGGAACGTGAGTTCTTCAGCTACCGCTGAGTTAATATGTACTCTTGAATTTCAATCATTCCGGGTATTATGCTTAATTGCATATGTGTAATAAAGGATTGGGTCTCATTATGTATATAACCAGTACACCCCTTTGTGCAGTGCCTGGGCATGCAGAGAGGTACTCGAAGTGGACCTGATTTGGTTTCAGCCAATGGAGGACCAAACGATATAGTCGCTTTCTTTTCGGTGTTTGTACATAATGTAGAAGTTGTGATATCTGTGTGCCATGACCCGCCCCCTCTTTCAAGAACAAAATGTACAAGCAAAGAGGGAAGGAGAAAGGGCAGAGAGAATCGCTAGTTCCTGCTGGTATTACTGGATGCTTTTATTCTCTTACAAGACAATCTCTTCACATGTCTCTCGTCAGCAGGTCCCAGTCTGCTCACTTGTCATCCTCCATGCCGTCACCGAAGGAGTTTCGATGACCTGGTGTGTGTGTAACCACTCCTCCCTTGTACCCAGAGCCATTGACCTTGTCTGACCGATGGTCGTATGCCCAGCTAAAAATCCTCTCAAAGTTGCGGCACTGATGGATCGCACCCATTCCATTGATGCCAACAGCAGTAAGCGGCTCAAATGTTGAGTCTCCATTGCACATGATAGCCTGTCGAATAAAGTCCAGACAATGGTCACGATGCGCATCGATCTCCCATGGCTGCATGCCCTCCACCGAATCTGGGTAATAGGCGAAACGTAGAAAGTTGAGGCAGTGCAGTTGGTGAAACATGGACACCCCGTACACCTTGTGCGTGGACGGGTTGTGCGGGCTGGGCAGTGAGGTTGGGAGGTGAGCAGTAAATTCGTTCGGCAACTCGATGATGCCGTCGCCAGGAGGTGAGAGACGCATCCACATCTCGTTTGTCTCATTGGATGGGGGTCCGCCGTAAAATTTGTGTGGTTGGAAAGTGACCGGCGAGTCGTATACCACTAATGATGCAGTTTGAGCTTTTGTCTCGATAGTCTTGTAGCTAAGACTTCCGGTCTAGGGGAACTTACAGTCTGGTTCGAAGTGGTCCTGCTTTAGCCCAGAACCACAGCTAAAGTTCTGCAGCAGCTTGTGCGCGTGCGCCCAAACTGTCAATGCAGAGATCAGGAGTATGATGTTGAAGCACAGCATCACACAGCCACGACTGGCCCAAGACGTCCGCTTCCTCAGTGTAGCCATGGAAACGGCGGCGGAAGGTTCATCTTTGTCAAGAAGATAATGATTGGCCTCATCCATGGTCAAAGAGCTTTGGGAAGAAAGACTTTCTCGATTCATGACCGCGTCTTGTAACGAGATAGAACAGAAGGCGAAATGCTTGGGGTGAAAGAGAACTTCACAGTGATTGGCAGCGAGTTGATGGAAACCAACGACTGCAAACACCCTTGATAAGTTATGCACTCAAGGACTCACGGATGAACTTCGCACTCGGTTATTCTCTGACACCTTCTCCTTATCGTGACGCAACAGGTTCTCTTCATCCAATTCCTCACCAGTCACTACACCCCGTATTCATCTCGGCTCTCCCTCCAAAACATTCGTTCTATGACTCGTCACTTTGCGGCTGGGTGGTTCGATCAAGAGTAGCGCTTCACCGCCGGAGCCACACATTATCAGTCTCTTTGGTTTGAGTTTGGTTAATATGGACCATTATCACGGCCACCTGACCATACACCATCATGTCTCAAGAATCCTGGCGGACAAACACGGGCAGACCTAGTGTTGTTGATGTGGATACAGATAGAGGGGGCACGCCGTAGTCTCTGCGTAGCTGTCTCTTCCTTGGATAAATCATTCAAGATCATCCTGAAGTTTAATGGTATTGTTTTAAATTACCATGTATGGACTAGTTGCACTTTTGCAAGTTCGAAGGATTGGACCCACCTAGATGAGAGAGCAGACGCGTGCAACTCTCAGCTGCCATGGTGCAAACGCAGCATCCTTATACCAGGATCAGAGAGAGGAGCCTCAAAGACCCATGCCTCCCTGGCAGAATCAAGTGAAGCCTTGCATCCTGATACTGATTCATGGACCACTTAAGCTTTTTCCGTGCCAAGTAGCCCAGCAAGAAGCTGCAACGAAACATTATGGCCAATCAAAGCTATGCAACATTTGCGGGGCTTAGTGTCTGTGCATCACTGTGTTATCTTTCGCAGTAACACAGTAGGCGGACTTTTGAGAGCGGATCCTCTGTATTGCCCACAAGGCTGGTCCTACCCTAGCCTTACGGAAACGGAGGACGAAGGAAAAAGTGGAATGAATTACCTAGTGCGTTTGGTGAGAGTGGACTTGGAATGTGAGGTTTGAACTTGGAGGCTTCCTCCTGTTTTTGAAAAAAGCAACAATCCCATTCTAATAGTTGTCGCGGTCTTTGCTCAGTCTTGGGACCATCTCATTCCTGATCTCTCTAATGAGCTATACAAGATCCACGAAAACATGGCCGCCAAAGCTGAAGCTCCCAAGTCCTCTAGCAACCTCAAGACCTTGGGGCCCTTATTCATTGTCTCTGTCATCGTTCCTGTCCTGTTGAAATGGGGAAGCAAGCACTTGTCCATTCCGTTGAGCACGGGGGTCGATGAATTCAACAATGCAACAACAACCATTGTGCCAAGTGTTCAGGTTGGTCAGTTCCTTCAGCCGGGCTCTATGAGCAAGCATGACCAGCTCAGGGCTCAGTACGCCAAGTCTTGTCCCGATCATCGGTTCAAGACCAAAATCTTTTCGTCGGACCCCGTCATCATGTACCTTGAGGATTATCTATCTCAGCCAGAAATCGAGTACCTTATTGCCACGGCAGATCCCTACTACCAGCAGTCGCCTGTGTCCAAGGGACATCAACTGATGGCCTACGACTATGAAATCCGCTCTTCCATGTCAGCTGTCCTGCCGGACGATCCTGTGGTACGCTGTATTGAGAAGCGGTCCGTCGACTTTCAAGGTTACATGTCAGTAAAGCATCTCGAGGATATTCAGGTTGTCAAGTATGAAGTCGGTGACCACTTTCGGCCGCACTTTGATGTGAGTAAAACCAGCCTCAGCCCCATCTTGATCTGCGCTTTGAACTGATCATTTTCCTACTCAATTAGTGGTTCGCTGGCATGGACAACCCTCGGCACTCTACCATCTTTGTCTATCTTTCCTGTGACTCTGGTAGACCGGAGGAGACGGAGCGCGACAGCATTGGGCAGTGCAAGGGCGGAGCTACTCAATTTCCTCATTACGAAGGCCGTTTCCCAGCTGGTTGGTGCGGTCTCATTGATTGCCACGACGACAGCGGTGCTGGAGGGGTGGGCTTCAAGCCCATTCCTGGCAATGCAGTCTTTTGGGAGAATCTTTATTCCAACGGCACAGGTCATCCTGGAGTTTGGCATGCTGGAATGCCTGTCACAGAGGGCAGAAAGCTTGGGCTCAATATCTTCACGAGGAAGAGCCCGCTATATTAGCTATTTACTTAGTCACTGGTGGTGCAACTTCGTAGGATTTCGATAAAGTCTGCCAAATTCTTTTTTTCTCAAGAAAACAAACAACCCTAGTAATTGCGATGCGTTGAGTGCTATCTACATGACATGCATAAGATCTTGCATGATCTGGCATGGAACTTAACCTAACTCATTATTCCTATGGTATCTTGTGCCAGTAAATCCCGTGACAGAACCTGCATCTTGGTAAAGAGATTAGGTGCTGACTAGCAATGCAATACGACAGTACCACATTTTGAATCGCTGAAGGACACAGTAGACTCCACTTTGACAGCTTCTCTCACAAGTGGAGCGACTGCAATTCCCCCAGACTACCATATTCGCGAGGTGGCACCGGTCTCGTAATCGTTTTGTTGCTGTGCCCCTCCCCCCTCCCCCGCATGGGTCCCAAGATCGTTGATACTTGACCAGTGGATTCTAAGGTTGTGGATGAAGCCATCTGGCCCATCTGGGGTCGAGGAATGCCGAATGCGATCTACAGAAGGATTCCTGAATCTCTTGAATCGTGCCAAGTCAGGGGGCCCAGATCCTGCGCGCGCGCCCCAGGTGCTGGGTATGCAAGCCAAAGGCATGTAGGATTTGGGGCCCGGCAAATGCGTTTGTCCGGGGTCTCAGTATGGGGGCCACGCCGATTCACCTCACAGTGCTTGCATGCAGCTGAAGTCTGCATTATCGCTTCTTTGTAATGCTCATCCTAATTATGTATTGATAGCACACCTACGAAACTTGCCACGTCAACAATACCCGATCCCCCCCCTCCCCCACCTTCAATCTTTGATTAAAATTTAATTTCATAGCACTTCCGGTCATTCAACTCGTTGTGTTCAGACCTGGGACCGAGCACTTAATTTGATAACATACACTCAAGACCTCGGGGCCGGGGTTGCGAGCAGCTTCGGGGCTGAGCCTGGTACGCTGATGTAATGGTTGCACTGAAATGATCTTATCAGCCCTACATTCCGGCTCTTCTGATACTTCGATCCTACGCTACGGATTTTTGCCAAAGCTTATAGCAACGAGCCACGGTGAGTCCTGGATGGTCGAATCGACTGTCTGCTAAAGCTTATAATAGTGGGGAACGGTGAGTCCTGAACAAAGACGTCGGTGACAAGTACAGGGAGTGGTCATTGCGGTCAAGGCAGCGATGTCTCGGCCTCTCACGACATGCACATTGAGAACACTAACAGGTTTTGCAATAAGCTCGCTCTGTCTACCATGTCAATGTAACTCACCGCTTCAAGCATACTGAAGGTCAGCTGTAAATTAGGGAAGGTCGCGGTCCACACTGCGGTTGGAGTTCTGGATTCGATATAGGCAAGATCTTCACAATCCATCCAAATTCCCGACTTGAATAGGGAGTCAGATACGGAATCCGATCTCACGACTGCGTCGTCTAGCCTTGAACACTTAGGACCCGTCGGCGGCAATGACGGTGGTTTCGGACCCACCGCCGGCCAGCACATTGTCTTGGCCCAAACAGGCAGATGGGCGCGCCCTCCTCCTTGTTGAGCGACGAAGAGCGTTTCGAAGGCGGGTAGGCGGTAATTTGTTGTGCAAGACTCCCGACAGCGGAGTCACTGAGTCGAGGTGACTGTGCGCGATTGTGCCCATGGAGAAGACAGGAGCAACCATGGCGGCTGTCTTCTGCGAAGGATTGTGTCCTAGGTGAAGACTCGGGGCAGATGGCAACGAAGCAAGTCAGCTTCAGGCCAGGAAAAGGTATAAAGAGCTCGTTCATTGCTGCTCCAAACATCTCTCTCTCTCTCTCATCAACCACACACATCAACAACCTTCTTAGCATCTCGAGTCCGCTTCTCTGCTCAAGCCTCTTTACCCAGCTTCAAACTATACACTTCTAGCCTCGTGAGTTATTACATGCCAGATACGCACTCGCACTCTATGAGCTCTGCTGATCTTGAAATATCCAGACCGCGACCTTTCCAATCAGTCAAAATGAAGACCACTCTCATCACCATCGGCGGTATGCTGCTGCCAGCTCTGGTGGCCGGTGCTGCCATCGATGTTCAGAAGCGTGAAGAGGATGCCCCAGCCTATGTCTGGTATGTCTTTGCTTCGTACCTTCATCAGTAATTATGCAATTTCTGACAATCAATTTTTACTTCCAATAGGGCCAGCGTCAACAAGGACAAGCGCGCGGACGATGCTCCGGCCTACGTGTGGGCTAGCGTGAACAAGGAGAGGCGTGAGGAAGACGCTCCCGCCTACGTCTGGGCCAGCGTGAACAAGGAGAAGCGCGAGGAAGATGCTCCCGCCTACGTCTGGGCCAGTGTCAACAAGGAGAAGCGCGAAGAGGACGCTCCCGCGTACGTCTGGGCCAGTGTCAACAAGGAGAAGCGCGAAGAGGACGCTCCCGCCTACGTCTGGGCCAGCGTGAACAAGGAGAAGCGCGAAGAGGACGCTCCCGCCTACGTCTGGGCCAGCGTGAACAAGGAGAAGCGTGAGGAAGACGCTCCCGCGTACGTCTGGGCCAGTGTCAACAAGGAGAAGCGTGAGGAAGACGCCCCCGCCTATGTGTGGGCCAGTGTCAACAAGGAGAAGCGTGAGGAAGACGCCCCTGCGTACGTCTGGGCTAGCGTCAACAAGGAGAAGCGCGAGGAGGATGCTCCTGCCTATGTCTGGGCGAGCGTCAACAAGGAGAAGCGTGCTGATCAGAACGAGCAGTAAATTGTGATAGGGGTCTGTTGATGTTGGAACCTGTCCTTCACGCTCACCGTACTATAGCTCAGAGTCGTCAATTTTGCTATTGGTATAGATGGCCGCGGTAGCAGAATAGCTTCTGCAATTAATGCCATTCCTCGTATATCAAGTTCTTTTCATATTTTTTTACATGTGCTGTTGATCTCCAGCCGTGCGAGTTACACCTCGGAACTCAAGGCCCTGACCCTTTCCATTTCGAACTATTTGAAAGGCCACAATACAAAGTCTGGTATTCTATGCGCTCAAGAGAAGCCCGGGGACCACCTCATGAGTGTCACTTGTCAACACCAGGTTACGGTGTCGGACCAACACAAGCAATCTCACTGCGCAAATTATCCCGTCGTTGCTCGACGGGTGTTATTATTGTATAACATCTGAACAGTGAGGTATTGAGGTTTATGTAACATAGCGGAAGTAATGTATCGTTCCTTGATTCACAGTTGTGCTATGGCTACCCAACGGCCAAGCCGCACATTTACTGTCTCTGACTGCACACTTGTTCATGTCCATCTGGACAACCCCAGAACACGCCCTCGAGGCTCTCTTAGTATCACTGGTTGATTGTAAACCAGGTATCTATATCGTGTATCTCGCAGGTTCCATCCATATTAGCCAGGATTCCTAGCTCTTCCCAACGCTCGCAGATCTCAGTCTCACCCCTCGCTTTCAAGACCCAAGGTACGTGCTGCCAAAATGTTTCGCCTTTTCCTGTTGCGGCGTGGTTTTTTTCATACCCAACACGCACGCGCTGACTTCGAGAAGCGAGACTTTCGTCCAACCTGTCCTTAAGCTCATTGGCGGTCTGGTCTAGTTGCTCTCCTGCGGCCTCATACCACTCTGGCTCACCCACACCGGCACCAAGGGCAAATCTACCAAGTACGTGACCAGTCCTGTTATTGCACTCCTTGGTCGGTATACTAGCAAGAGACTCTAGCATAGCTCCGCATCCCGTCTCGTCACTGAACCGCGGGTACTTGTGATGCACGACAGACAGAAGTATATCCACGACAGTGCGTGCTGGCATGTAAGCAACCAGGGCGATCTCTGTAGTAGGCCACATCAATCTCAGAGGCGACATCACCCTCAGAGGCGAGTAGAACTGAATTGGATAGCTTGGGTTGAAATGTATGAGGACCATGTCGTCGAGTCGCGCACCGTTGGAGACGAAAACATGGACAGTGCGCAATATCTCAGCAAGTTCTTGCGGCTGCGAGTGTGAGTCCCATGCTATTCGCATCACTTGTTCCAAATAATTGGCGAATGGTGTGGAGACCTCGGCGTGACGCCCATCAACCCACTGTCCTGGCTCGAACAGACTTCCACGCCAATTAGGGTCGGCACCTTCCTCCAGTAGAAATTTGATCGACTGCCCGGGCGAGACTAGCCCATGAATTCCGTAGAAAGTAGATGCGTTTAGGAGAATTTCTGATTTCACATCGCTGCTGACTTTTGCCCATTCGACTTGTTGAAGATATTCCCTGCCGCAAACATTGGCAACAACCTTAAGGAAGTCCAATCCACCACAAAGTCGTGCACGCCCGGGCACGCCGGCGACGAGCCGACCTGAGTCGCAGAGCTTCTTGCAGTGATCGAGGGTTTGTAACCATTCTTCCAGAAGCCAACCGTTGAAATTTTCATGCGCTGACCGCAAATAGTAAAGTATTTGCATTTGATCATCTATGCCTGCCCTTAGGGCGTAAGCTCTGCGGTTGAAGTAGAGCTGATAGTATGCCAAGAATGCCCGGAACAGTCGAAAAACAAGAGATATGTCTGAACTCGAGTCGTAGCTCCTTATTTCCTCCCCTTCGACTGTATCCAGAAGGAAGTCGCGAGCAGTTCTGTGGACGAACCGTATGTATCTGCGGCTACTGGCGAAAGGCAACAGTCTGTCATACTTAGCCCCGTACCAGCCCTGGAGAATGCCGGGTTCAGAGTCCAGAGAAGCGATCTCAACAAGCCCGAAACAATAAGCGATGACTGTTCTTTCGACTTCTCTGCACTTCTGCAGCAAGATATCTTCCGACACCAAGTTCTGGGGTTTGTCGATGGCATCCAGTAATGGGTCCGCCATAGAATGTGAAACGAGCATCAAAAGGAACACGTTCAAGATTGAATATGTATAACTGAGGCTGTTTCTGGATTTCTGATGCAGCAGCATCAGCCGAAAGTAGAGGGCGGCTGTCTGACGATAGTTCTGCGGTTCGTCCAGGCAGCATCTGTTCCACATATCCACATATAGGTTCTTGAGATCTCCTGGCAAACGGTCGATTCTCTCCTGGATGGTGGCCATATCATCTCCGTACTCGAAGCCCCTGTTGATGCTCCCGACGGCGAGGACCAGCCATAAGAAAACGCCTTCGGCCTTGTCCACGAGCGAGGTAACCAAGTCAGGTACGTCAGAGGACCCGTCGTCGCTCAGCTCGATATCAACAATGTCCTCTGGAAGTCGGATATGAGCTTTGGCATAGTGCGTCAGATCCTTGTTGGTGAGATCTTGGAGCCGAAGCTGGGGAAGAGCAGCCAGCCGTCTCTGTAGCAGGGGCTCCGGTCGGCTAGCGACGCAGACCTTCGTGTTCATGATCTCGGACATTCGCTCAACCAAGTGAAGCAACTGTGCAGGCCCATCACGGGGATCCAGTTCATCGAGCCCGTCAAGAAAGATACACACCGGACGATCGTAAGATTCGAGGACTCGCATCACAATCAAACTGAGTTCAGAACAAGACCAGTCTGTGTCGGAATCCTTGGTTTCTGGCCCGTGGATATGCGAGAATACATGTTGAAGAGCCAAATCGCTGTTCTGTAACAGCTGGTATAGCAGTGAGCAGAGTAGACCTTTGATGTTCTGCTGCATCGCGGTACCTGGGCGCCAGAAGTAGTGTGAGATGATCAATGGCTCCGGGGACCAGACGTTGAGATATTCTCTCGTTTTCCTCTGGCCCACAATGTACTTCATCAGTGTCGTTTTCCCCGAGCCGGGCTTTCCAACGATCCAGTACATGTTGTCGGTGGAACGAAGCCAATTCGAAAAGCTGTCCCATTTGATGGTTGATAAGATGGCGAGAGCCGCCTGAGTCTCCTCTGATGAAGCATATGTGCTGTCCGAGTCGTCATCCGAACCCGAAACAAATTCGTCGAAGTCGCCACCGTCGGATACATCTTCATCGCCCACAAAGACCCACTCAAAAGTGTTCTCATGTGCTTCAGTTACTTGATTTCGGCGCTCGTTGAATCCTGGATACTTTAGACTTCGAAGCAGGCGGTCACGCTTGGCGTCGTCTATCTGAATGTCTGCCTTGAGAGACAGCCCGTCCAAGCTCTGCTGAGCATCCTGAATAGCTTTGTTGGTAACCTTCGACGTAGTGGATATGTGTTCCCTGGTGTTCAGAGCTTCTTGCGAAATCAACTGCTCGGTGTTATGACGTCCTCCGCGGTATTCCTCGATGAATGAACGCAGATCTCCCTTGACGTTGCTTAGGTCCAGCTCGGCTGCGTGTGTGCTCGACCTGTATCAATTGTAGGGTATTGAGAGTCAGCCAGATGAAGCGAGACAATCGACGACCATCACAGTCGCCATGCTAAAAAGATACACTCGACCAGGTGGGAATCATTGTGAGAAATTGTCAGAGTTCTGATGTAGGGATAAGGACAAAGAACAAGATGCGTCTCACCATATCCGGGCAAGTAGACTAGTCTGCATCAATTTCTCCGCACCATCCAACGTTGTCTGCAACCTTTCTAGGCGTCGTCGACGCCAGTTAGTCTTGGCTACGACCTTCAGAGTAGAAGCAAGGCTTCCCTGCTTTGCGTTGCCGACCAAGAACCGGATCTCTTCCCTCAGATCTCGCGCGGCGCAGGAGCACTTGTCGGCGGCGCTGAGCAGCTGTTCCTCGAGCTTTGAGCATTTAGCAGGGCGCTTGCACGTCTTCACTTCCCATGATATTAACTTCAGGGCCGCTGCCTTCCCGTCGAGCGTCTCGTCTGGTGATTTGCCTTGGTACACAGTCTTGGCAAGGTCGATTGTGTCACGGCCGACTTCAATGAGTTGCAGGATGTTGCACGCCAGGCCCAAGGCCACCAGTGGCTCCACGCCCGACATGTTGTGAAGGTTTCTACCAGACTCGGAAGCGATTGAATCGAAAATGTATGTGTCACGGCTACGCCGTCGAGCCGGCCCGCGTGATTGTTCGATTCTTGAGCTGAAAGCGCGCAAGAGTGCAAGAGTGCTAAGTTGCAACTTGGCGTCCGAAAACAAAAAAGAGGGGAACAACCTCGACGGGGCTGGCGAACCGAAAATTCAATACCACTGCTTACTTAGTAAGTATGCAAGTCAGCCGCCACATGTACAGCTGCCACCAACAATAGCAGCAGCTGCCGTGGCAGTGCTTGCAAGCGAGCTGCATGCAACCATCCCTCAGACGTTTCCGCGGAGTGCTAATCTTTCTGCGACGGTTTTTGCTTCCCTCAGTATGCTGTATCTGCTTAAGCAGCCTTTAGCGTATTGTCTCACGCTCTGGGGCCTAACCTCCAACATCAGTCTTTCCAATGCACAGCAACACCCAGTTTTTCTGAAACTCACATTCCTGCCGTACCCCTTCCCCTCATTCCGTCCCAGCAGGCTCGGTTGATTCTTATTCATCAACAAGAGGAATCTAATCTCTTGGAAGCTACATTTACTCTTGCAGCGGGCTGGTGAGGCCGGAAGGCAGAACTCCTATAACTCCGCCTTATGAGGGTGAGTCGGGAGAAGTGGGGTCGGGCACGTGCTTCTATCGATATCTTCAATGCGTCCGCTCAGTTTCACTTCGTTCTCCATTGCAAGCTTCTCATAGCTAAACCAAACCTCGGTAGCCTCAGGGGATGTGGCAAGAATACAGGAATAACTATAGCCGTTCAGCTGGTAGATAGCCCATGCTTGTTTGGCCGAGGCTTTCTGGATTCGGGTTGGGTCATAGCCTCTCGTGCGGATCCTGAGAACAAAGAAACTGACTGCCGAGTTGTATATGTATGTAAGTCTCGATCCTTTCCTACTTCCTACTTATAAACTTGCGGTCTCATGCATTATCTCGCTCTCGTTATTTCTTCTTCAGCTTTTTATGCACTAATTTACCAACTTTCTATGCTTTCCTTTTAACTCGCGAGATAGGATGCAAGCCTGCCGGAACTATGCGTTTCAATTGAGCAAATTTTGCAGGAGCTGCAGAGAGTTTGAAATGCATCAAAGTCGGCTCTGCCACACCCGAACAGCTCTTTGCTTTATTAATAGAAGATGATTGTAAGGGGATATTGAATCATTGGAATAAGTAAACTTGATCTCGCTATCTCGGTTTCGTTGCAGTTTAATGTAGTACTCTCTATAGTAGCTTTCGAGATAGTGGCTTCCAATCTCTTCTTCCCAATATTATTGCTTCATCTTTCTCGCCTCGACCTTAAGAATCTTGTTGGCATTTACTGATAGTAGCTCTGCATTGCCATTTTTCATTACCTCTTTCGTCCTTTATTGTGCTAAGCAATAGCCCTCTGTCTATTATAAGGCTGCATATCCATTTCGTTCGACCCTTTCCCCTATGGCTTCTATTGATTTATATAGGATTTCCGAGATTTCCTCGCTAGAGCATTCAATAATTCCGGCGTGCTATCCGGCGTCTGGATTCTTCTGCTATGTCGTTCTACTATCTGGGCGACCTCGCGCTCTATTGCCTCGCTGACCTCTTTAAGCGCCCTTTCCTCCGAGGCTACACCGTGTCTGCTGTGATTTTTGCCCACAGTGTGTAGTGGTCTGATCCCGTGTATAGCTCCTCGAGCACACTCGTGTGTATATCCGGCAGCGAGCAGAATACTAGATCGATAGTGTCCCCTGCTGTATGCTGTTTTGTGACCTGCATATCGGATGAGTTATAACGGTTGGCCTTTTCTTAGCCAGTCTTGAGCTATATAATTCAAATCAAGCAAAATTTTGCACATACAATTCTCCCTATCGCTTTGTAGCTTTGCTATTGCATATTCTCATGTCGGTTCTCACAATAATTGGAATTGCGGGGAAGATATAAAAGAGTTTGTTATGCTCGGCACACTTTCATGAATCTTCTCATACTGCCACAGAAATATACCCTTTCATCCTGCTCAAGAATCAGTTCTCTCATCAGGAGCAGTGCTCGTCAAGAAGTCGCCGACCTCTTGCATATAGCGCGCCCTGTCCTCCCAGTGTGACATGTGGCTACCGCCCAGTGTGACCCATTTTACCTTTGAGATGGTCTTGAACCAGGGATACATGCTGAGATCTGTAACCTCATCAGTCTTGCCATTGATGAGTAGTGTCTCTACCTGAATCTTGTGCGCTTCCTTCCAGCCCTCCCAGCCTTTGATAGAGCCGACAATGACGAACTCCGCTGGACCTTGACTGCATCAATATCCAAGTTAGCTCTAGAAATTTTAATCGAGATATTTCACTAGAATATTATTTCCATATGCAAAACTCACATCGTTAGATAGACGGTAGGGTCATCATGCATATTCTTGAATCCAGCCATTATCTCTTCAGGCAGTGGGTCCAAACTACAAACGTAGTGTGCATTGAAGATCTTGGATGCCTTCTGGAATTCTTCACTTTCGTGGTCGCCTCTCTTGTCGCAGTCTTCGAGAGTCTTACGAACATCGACTGGCAGCTTATCGAGAAGTCCTTTCAAACCCTGTTCTGTAATGCTTAGTATTAGCAGCTATCCAAGCCCAGAGCAAGCATAACAGCCCATGAGATTTGACTATTGGCAGCCCCGAGCCCAAAATGTGATAATATATATTTGTCCAAAGACAAAGAGAAGCAAGTTGAGCAAATAGGACTTACCGTACAGCGGGATACTGGAAGGTCCGCTCGCAATGACTAATTTTCTCAGTCCAGCTGGACTCTCGCCCTGGCGGCTGCCCATAGCATATGAGGCAGCAAGAACGCCACCCCAGCTTTGACCAAGTAGGGAAAAGCCCCTTTCCCTCAGCTTGAGATGATCGATCAGGTTGTCTAGCTCCTTGATGAAAAGATCAAAAGACCAGAACTCAACATCTCCCATCTTTTCGCGGAGATGCGTAGAACGACCGCAGCCAATTTGGTCGTAGAGAAGTGTAGGGATGCTGTATGACTTGTAAAGGTCGGCCAAAGGCACGAGATACTCATGCCCAGAGCCAGGACCGCCATGAAGAGCTATGAGGACAGGACCGGTGGTGGACTCGAGGCTGCCGAGAATCTTGTACCATGTCTTGCATGGCTTTCCGGCACCCGGCGCCTCAAACGCAACCTCGCCTTCGCTCACTGGGTACGCTGTCATCGCGAGGAAGGTGGCTTGTTGGAAGTGGCAGTGGTTATAAGCTTCTGGAATTCAATTACGACGAAGGAGATGTTGGCAAAGGGTGAGATTTTGTAGGAGCTCGAAGATGGGAAAGACCAAAAAGGGCAAATCATTGAGGTGCAGAATGGAGTGACGCAAGGGGGAGATGAGTGGGGTTGTGGCAGCGGCACAGCATAATAGGAACGCTTACCTAAACGAGACGGCAACCAAAGTATCGGAGAGCGAGAGCGAGAATGAGGTGGATTGTGACTGGTGACAGGTCGTTGCTGACACGAAGGGGCAAGGGCATCAGAAAACTGCTCGTCTTGACAAAGAGTTAAGTAATGAAACTAGAGGTTTAACAATCAATTCTGTGATATACAAAAGTAAAAGCAGGTTTGCGAGATTTTATGAAGATAATCAGCCATGGCATTCGATGGTCACAATGGAGAAAAAGTCGCGAACTACCTTCTGAGCCGCTCGGGACTATCAACATCTTCGCTTGTTGTTATATAAGTTTTGTGTTATTCTGGTCATTCTGGCCGCAGTATACACCGGCAATACCGTCTACAGCAAACTGGAGTATTGTCGTCTTTAGTGCAGTCCTGATCTTTAGCTGCGGGTGGTATTTGTTCCGGTCGAAGCACTATTTCGAAGGACCGATTAAAGAAGTTCGAGATTCATTTCATAGTAAGTACGCATATCTCTTCTCGAAGAGCTGTACTAGAGATAACGAAAGGAGGGAGGGCGCCAGTCAAGCTTAGAGTAGCTGAAACTATTTTCGAGAAACAGGGTAGGCTGTAACCTTTGTACAAAACAAATCGTGAAAGATAAATTTGGTATTGTATTCAGTGCAATTGTTCGCAAACCACGCACTTGAATTTTTTTTCAAAGAGATTCGGGGCTAGGAGTTGATACGAAATTCAGATTGGTTTAATCCACAAATTCTTGTCGATCCTCGTCTTCGTCCCCAATATGTCTCTTCAGATTTTCCATTATGCCATTTCTTCTACGGAAAATTCAATACGAAAGTTCAAAAGTAACGGATGGCAGACTATTTGAGACACTTATTTCGCTATTAAACTTATTTACGTTATTGCACATTGTACGCTCTGCTGACACCTGAGTGAGAGGCGGAATGGCTAGGCCGCAGCAAAGTCTTTCTCCTCCCCCCTTCGCCCCCCGCTCACCTCCTTCAAAACAAAGCCTCTAGTCATGCGACTTGCAGCAGGCTGCTCCACAGGTAGTGAGACTCGGACGAGTCTACCTCAGCTGAAAGGAACGCATTTCAGGCAAAAAGTTGGTAACGATTCCTGGTGGGGCAATTATCTATCAATGTTTTCTTTGCCATCCACAGCTGACCCGTGGATGTTTTGATCTGCCATTGCTCTATCATTCTATCGTCTTCCATAGTCAATTTATATCGAAAGACCTCCGTCAAAATGCCAGATTTTGTGTCCCGTGAGGTCTCTTCTCCCGCTGCTGTGACCGAAGAGACCAACTCGGAAACATCAACACAGCCTAGTTAGAGCGACCAAAGATCGAATTTAGTTGTGATCATTCAAGCCGTCTCATCTCCGCCTAATGATCTTTCTCTTTGGCATGAGCAGTTCCAAACATCTCTACTTGGGATAATCCAACGCCGGACGGTGAAGGGTGTCCGGTATCCAGCTCTGACTAGTAGTAGTCTAAGGCAGCGCCTCCTCCAACAATCTGAGGAGCAGGACCTGTGGAGAAAACATAGGTGTAGCCAGTTCGGAGAGACGGGCTATCGTCTTTTTCCCCCGACAGGACTGACGAGATGGGCATCATCTATCATTTTTGAGTCTCGTATCTCGTGACACTCTTTCCCTTCCAATTTCGCATACCCACACGACGTATCGAGGTCTTCAACGAGGTCCGAAATATCAGTCAACTCGATGTCATCACAAGTATCCAACTGTTATACAACGACGTCCAGATGAGCGCGAAGCTACTCGTACAATCTCTCCAGGAAGCGCCAGCTCATTTGCCTTCTTCGTCCAATGTCTAGGATCAAGCTACTTCTGCAAGTAATGAGAAGATACGAAAGCGAGGAAATAGAGGATAAAAATAGTTCTAAGTCCTCATTTCACCACGAAATAATCGATGTGCAGAATCTCATGGTCTACAATCAGCTACTAATGGATACTATTAGTTTTGTTAAGTTTGCTCTAAGCATTCCTCCTGTCCAAGTTATTGACATGAGTAGTGGATATCGGTCTCGAGCTGAATACGCAGGGTTACATGTTTAAGGAACATGTTTTGCGTGTCCTTGAGCAGCTTAAGAAGAAGAAGAAAAGCATTCTGGGTCTCATGATGGGCCTGAATTGTGTGTTGGATTCTGAGTCCCGAGATAAAAATTGCCCGGGAAGGAAACCTTAGCACAAGTACCGGAAGTTGATGGCGGTCACGAATGAGACAAAGAGAGAGAATCCGATAGGCACGTGAAGGTGCAGCTGAGGTTCAAGACTCTCATCTTACGGCGGCCTGCAACATCATGGACTAAGTCGTGCTTACCTACGCCCAGAATAAAAAATCCACGTAACTGACAAGTATAAAGGCGATATCCTTGCGCAGAGAGTTTAAAGGCCTTCATTAGTATGAGGAAGTTGATGTCTCTGTTCTCACAAGCTGGCAAATGTAGTTGTATGCTGAAGGCGCCTTGTGAAGGATGATGATTAGCAAACCTAGTATGGAGAAGCATGGGTAGACTCTCAAATCAACCCTTGTCGCTTTTGCTACATTATTGTGGCAAATGGCTGGTTCTGTTGTATTTGATGCGTAGTCTATCTGTGTCTCTATCCGTTGTTCACTCTTGATTGGACTCCAAATGGTAGAGGGTCCGTTTCAATACCACCACGTCGGAGTCAAGTGTATTCTAATCCAATTGTTATGCGTGTGCTCAGATCATGAGTAGAATGCGTATTCCACTTAAGATATGTATCCTCTTTCATATCCGGGTAATAGTCATCTCAGGAGAGCTTCGAGTAGCGGCGCATCTGGTATATTAGATGTGGTTCTGTGCCAGGTACGAACTAGTGTTGATGTTGCTAGGTTGCTTGTTGGTATAGTGGCTCTCCAGCACAACTCATGTTTTGAGCGAGTCTCTTGACATGTGAAGAAAGGCTCTCATCATAGAGCCTGAGAGTTCACCCGCTCAGGTTCGAGCTTGGGCTCGTAAGTCCTGCAGGTGTGAAAGGACTTGACTGCTGCAGACTCGCAGGTTTCCGTCCATAAATGATATATGCTGTGACGATTTATCAGCAAACCAATGTTCTGAAGAGTTAATGTTGAGGCCAGGACATCAGCATGTATGTGAATAACTCACAAGGCGAGTAGACACGCATTGTCTTTCGCGTCAGACACTGGCAACACTGATCCTGAAATGCGGGTATCTCCTCTAGAGACATCCCCCCGGCGTGAAGAAGCTTCGTCGTAGCTCGGACGAGCTTGATGAGGTCCAAGCAGACCCAGTTTCCCATCATCCGGTCGTGAGGGTCAATCGGCCATGAATTGATGGGCGTCAGAACTTGCCTCTCCACGATATCCGTAAAACCAAGCTCAATCATCCAGCGCTTATACTTGCGAGGTGCCCGGAAGTCCCGTCCGGTCGTGGCTCCACCGGCTATCAGCGTCTCTATGAATCTGCCCAGGACGGAAGCCTGGAGCTCCTGCTCGGCACGGGCATCCGCACCGAGGAACTCACACGACCACTCCTGAAACTCTGCCCACCCGCCCGGGACGAGGTTGTCGTATACCTTCTGGAGCATCTCTTTGTGGTCATGGAAACAGGATACCATTAACCTCCAGTGGATGAAATCGAATTTCCTATCGAAGATCCACTCTTCCTCGCTGTCCTCACGTATGAACGAGCAGTTTGGCGGAAGATTATCCCTGGGCTGGATCATGCTGATATCGGTCCCGGTCACGTTCGACGTGGGATGCTCTGCTGCGAACTGCAGAGCCCATATGCCTGTGCCAGTCCCTATGTCGAGGACTTGGGGAGGGTGTCTGACAGGGGCGAGGTAGAGCCTCCCTCCGAGTCGCAGCCTCCACATCTTGTGCTGCATGTCCAGACGGTCTTGCTCATCCTGACGCCGTAGTCAGCCCGCTGCTCAAGTGTACTATGCTGTAGGTTAATAGGGATCTGCAAGTACCCCATCGTTGGGTAGGAGGTATTCTGTGGCGCAAGTTAGCCATTTGAGATAGCAGATATGTCGTGATCCAGTCCTCCAGAACAAGAAGTAAGAGAGGAAAAAGAAGAAGACGAAAAAAAGGCCAAAGGAACGAAGAAAAACCGAACAATCAAGCACTTACTTCCTTCTCGATATGCATTCCACTGTCTTCCATGCTCTTCAACTGACAGCGCGTCAGGTATAGTTTCTCCCCTAGGGCAGTCTGTTAACTGTGGAGCCCTATGGGATCGCCACATTGAAGACTGTCAAGGATTGTTCTCACGTGGATTGCCTTCCGGTGCTCCCGTTCTCGCTCCCAGAGACCGACTTGCGGCTGGATGCTGGCGACGTCATGTTGGGTGACACCCTGGGCTCGGTCGCGCGCAGCAGATTTTGTCTCTTCTTTCGAAAGCTGTGAGTGAGTGAGCGAGTGAGTAAAAAATAAAATAAAAAATAAAAAGGTTCGTCAGCCAAGAGGCCAGGGTCTGAAGGCGGACCTCTTCGACCAACAGGCGCGACTTGGCCACACGCAAACCTGACAGCATTTCATCGAAACTGATGCCGGCAAATGAGGTGTCTCCGCGGTCCACCCGTTGGGTTCGACGCGTTACCCTTCAGGGCATACTGGGCCCCTATATGTCGCCGCTGAGTGGCTAGCATGGGCAATATCAGTGGGAATAACCTTTCGCGGTAAGTCGTATTTCCATTGGATCTCACTAACAAGCCTCCTGTTTCCCGTCTCTACATAACCTGGTTAGGCCCAGTCCGAATTAGTAACTATCGTATGATTCCATCTGCCTATTAAGAGAAATATGGTCAACAATTCCCGCAACCTGATCCAGTGAGTGAGAGAGGTGTGTGATATGATCTCGCAATCTGTCCCCACGTTTTGTCCCAGGAACAACGCATAGTAAGATAGACCTTCGCTCCGGTAGCCAACGCCCTACCAATCCACCTATCGTGCCCACTATGGGTTACAGTACATAGTCATTAGTGCCTGTGTTCAGATCCTGAGTGGGATCGTTACAGAATATTCCACATCGTATAATCAAGGGCCGTGACCTAAAGTACAGGCTCGCAGAGAAGGCGAATAATGGGAAGAGAGGAGAAATAAAGACAGAGGGGGAGGCGAAAAAGAAAAGAAGAAAAAAAGAGGGGTAGGGAAGTTATTCATCATGAAAGTGAGAAACATGGTACTAGAAAAGTATGTGATCATTGATCGTTGAAGCCATGAGATCTGGTAGGAGTCGAGATCTCACATGAGCTGCAGGGTCCTGTCCAGTTGTGACCTGTCACTGTCCTTGTGAGAAGCCCTGGGCCGGGGAGGGTTAGGGATCCTGAATGATTGAACCTAGGCCCGATTCTGACGTTAACAGCCTCTGACGTTGAGCACGCAGTTGCAACGTGAACTGCGCGACTAACGGCGGCGAAAGCTGCGCGGATGCCTACAACAAAGTACTTACTTGGCTTCTTTGAACTCTTTTCCTCCGTACAGTCTTTTGCACCAGAGTCATCATCCTCTTGGCCCTTTGTTTTGGATACTGAAATGAAAACACGATTGTCAGCCTTTTGACGCGTCACTGCTCGCACATACCAGTCTAAAGTGTGCATTTTGTAGACGCCCACCAGGTTCCACTCCGAGCGCTGAAGACGGCTTTCGACCAAGTTCCACTTCTTCGATTTCTGATCGCAAACACACCCTCTTTGAGAAGATGTCGACTTTCGACGGAGTCATACGGGAATTTCCTGGCGTCAGAGGTACTCACTTGATCCATTGCTTGCAGTATTGATCTGTTCACCTCGTTAACCAGGCCTTGATTTCTACACAGTGGATTTCTTTCGTGGGATTGTGGGCAATGCCCCTCTGGCGTGTTTCCTCAGTCACATCCATAGTGACCACCTGGCAGGGCTGGACACATACAAGGGCCGACCGTAGGTCCTCAGAGTGGGCGGCACATGCCCCAATGAAGTGAACTCGAGATGATGACATCAGAACATAGCGTCTACTGCTCTGCGGCCACCCGAGCCATGCTTCTGAAGCTTCAGAGATATTCATCTCGGATCAACTTCCATCAAGGACGGCTCGAGAAGGAGGAGATCACGTACAAGCACCAAAAGAGAAGACTGGTAGGGAAACTTCTGGAGGAAGCTGCCGCTACTTTCCCGAGCTGATGGTCGTTCAGAAATCGTTACCTCTCGACACACCCACAGAGATCGAGCTAGAACCTGGCAATAGCATACGTGTCACCCTCTTCGATGCCAACCACTGCCCCGGCGCTGTCATGTTCCGTGAGTTATCCTACATTCCCAGCCTTCTGTATCCCTGTAAATCATCAATTGACTTGTCAGTCTTCGAGGGAAATAGTAAAGCAGTGGTCTACACGGGAGATATTAGGAGTGAGCCGTGGCATGTGAACGCCATTGGGCGAAATCCTTGCATGATTGAGTACTCCTCCGGCCTCAAAACACTTGACAGAGTCTATCTGGACACGAGTTTCACCGAGGACCTAGTCTTCCAGACGAAAGCCGAAGGGCTCCGCGAGCTTATCGAAAAGGTGGCGCAGTATCCCAAGACGACCACCTTCTATTTCTCGGCCTGGACTTACGGCTACGAAGAGGTCTGGATCGCACTAGCCAAGGCTCTGGACACTCGGGTGCGCTGTCTCTTGTCATTGCTCTGACGAATTTCTCGCTAAACTGGATTCTTTCATATAGATTCACGTTGATGACTACAAGCTCAACATCTACAAGTCTCTCCAGGTTCCACTTCATGACGGCCAGTACATGCACCTGAGTCCTGAAGCTCCGGCCCTGACTGGGTTCACATGTGGGAATCGATTTCAACCCGGACTTCTGACAAGGGACGACACTGTCCGATTACACAGCTGTGAGAAGGGCACGCGTTGTTCGACCATGGCCCAGGGCGGAATAGTCTACATCACTCCGATTGTAGCCCACCTGACCAGCACCAGTGATATGGCCGAAATTGGTATTGGTGGTGGGGCTGGTGATCTTGAGCAAAATGAAGAGTTGGTTCTGAGTCCTGAAGATGCTCGTACTCTCCTTCAGAGGTATGCACCATGCGAATCGTCAAGTTGGCTGAGCTAATAATAGCGGTAGCGCGAATGCAAGCAACGACCTATCCCCAGACCTCAAGTCATCTTTGCCAAATTTTCTCCTGAGTGCGGTATCGAGACAGCACCCAGTCACGCTTAGTCTTCCTCGATCAAACACCGATGAAGATGAAAATGATGGAAAAGACCTTCAAAAGGCGCTGGCGTCGCTCACCAAAGCTTCAAATGAAGGCCGCGGAAGAGAAGCAGCAGGCGCTCTTCCAAATAGGATAAAGTTTCCTTATGCACGTCACTCCTCATACCGCGAGCTGTGTCATCTGCTTGAAGTTTTGAGACCTAGAGATGTCTGGCCCTGTTCTGTGGACCCTGCGCGCTGGATCAAAGAAGGTGAATTCACGTGCTAATCGTTCTAACCGACTGAGTTATCAGCTAAACTGACTGCCGTGATAGGGATCAGCATTCAGAGACTCTTCGGTGACTACTGCACAGGTGAACGTTTTCATCATGACGAGTATATGGCCGAATTGGCCGCAACATCGGATGCGGGAGAGCCGGAGCATTCCAGTCAAGCAACGATCGATTCTATCTTTGGTCAAGAGACCGTACCTGGCCATGCAGTACCTAAGGACAGACCTCAAAGTCAAGCAACTACTGCCTCATTTCCGAGCGTAGTCGTCGACTTGACCGAGCAGGGACCGCGAGCACATGGCTTCACTCAGAGCCAACAGCAGGCCATATTAGACCTGACACATTCGGACGAGAGGCAGGACCCAGGAACGCAGCATGGAAGCTCGATTCCACTCAAGAGGTCCTTTGAGGAATGTGGCGAGGGCGCTCCTTCAGACGGACGAGAAGCGGACATACAGGAAAGTTTTGAAGATTCGAGACATCTTTTTGGCTCCCAAGAAAGCCCAATCTCCACCCAGACGTTAGAAACTCGACAGGTCGCCTTTAAGTCCGTGCTTGGTCTTTCCGCCGATTACGACTGGCCCGGGCTGCTCTCGACGACTAACAATCATACTCGAGCCGAAGCTGAGCTCGGTGAACCACCATGAGACCGGCTCTTCCAAAAGCTCAGCAGTCATCCCTATTAAAAATAAATATAAGAAAAACGCCCAGCTAATCATCGGACATCCATGTCTGCACCATGTTGTCCCCGCAAGCTTGGCATTTGTCAATCCAATGCATACCCACTGCCAAGTGCGCGCGCAGCCAAAATTGAACTTCACTGATAGGGCCGCTAAAAAGAAGTCTCGGGGAAGAAGGCCGAAGCCACTCAGGAGTTATTCATGCCGAGGACGACTAACGACGGTTAAGTGTGGCTTTTTGGTTTCGTTGCTGCCAATATCTGAACACCACCGACCCTGGCTGAAATATGATCTCGTATAAATAAACAAGTGTGCAGATGGAGTGGCCTGACCTGGGCTTGCCCTTGTCCGGTACCAGAATTTAGACTTGCGATCTGCGCTCACATAGTTTCGCTTTGTCTGAACATTAAATAAAGTTTCGAAAAGGTGTTTGTCGCCGATCCATTATTATTAGAACATCGTTGCCGCAATTTCTCCCATCCAACTGCATAACCCTCCCTTCTCCTGTTTGGTGCTATCGCTTCTCGGTTTAACATACCAGACTGGATAAAGCTGAATTTGCACGATGGCTTCACAATGGAAGTCTGCTGCGGCAGCATTGCTCTTGGCGACTTCAAGCCTCACTTTTGCTATGCCCAGCCTACCTGATCTTGGCTTGTCGCCCTCGAGGAGAGCGGATTCAAGCCTGACAGGCTATTTGGGCGCTTTCTTCCTCGGAGACGACCCCGATGTCTACTTCTATCTCAGCCAGGGCAACAATGCTGTGTCGCTGTCTGCACTGAATGGTGGAAATCCTATCCTCGTACCAACGCTGGGTACGGGTGGCGTGCGCGATCCTGCCATCGTCTCGGGTGGAGGAGATGAGGCGGGAAAGAAATGGTACATTGTGGGCACCGATCTCGACATTAGCAAGGTATGTGTGTAGCACCTTAGCGCCTGGTTCTCGTGACGGTCGAAATATGAAGCTGATCTTTCTGTAGACAAGTTGGGACGCATCTGAGAGGACAGGCTCACGAGGTATCTTTGTGTGGGAGAGCACGAACCTCGTGAACTGGACCAACGAGCGGCTGGTGACGGTGGAGGACGAGACTGCCGGGATGGTCTGGGCTCCTGAGGCCGTCTGGGACCCAAGCAAAGGTGCGTGCTCAAGCACCCTCATGATGAAAAATAGGACCACGCTAATGTTGCTCACAATAGGCCAATACCTGACACATTGGGCGTCCAAGTTTGTAGGTTTATTATCCCTACTCGACATTTGGGCTATACGTGAAAGGGTTGTATCAGAGTAGCTGACACCGCATCAGTACGATGAAAGCGACACCAATCACACCGGCAATGCGACGAACATAATGATCCGCTATGCATATACGAGCGACTTCCAAACCTTCACGGCACCGCAGACATACATCGACTACTCGCCCACAGATATCATCGACCTGACGATCCTTCCCTACCCAGACTCGTCCGACACGTTCCTGCGCTTCCTGAAGGACGAGACGCGCAAGGATGTGTTCGTGGAGTACTCGACCACCGGCCTCTTCGGTACCTGGACGCGGCCTGGAGGCAGCAGCGCGTACATCCGCACAGGGACCGAAGGCCCCGCCGCGTACTGGGACAATATAGCCAGCGGAGAAGTGCACCTGCTGGTGGACTACTACGGGGGCGATGGGTATTTCCCGCTGGTGAGCTCGGACCCGATGAGCAACAGCGACTGGGCGAACAGTAGCACGGTGGACTTTCCGACCGGGCTTAGGCATGGCAGCGTCCTGCCTATCAACGACACGATAGTGAGTGCCTTGAGCGCTGCTTGGCCATGAGGCAGGATGGGCGGCTTTCCAGCTTCACGAGAGTAGCCTTGCATTGTACTACAGGTGGTCTTGGGGAGATTGGTAGATTTATCTCATCTCGAAGACGCTAGCGCTATATTATACAGAGTAACATTATGCAGCACTGAAAATATTCCCTCCATCACGGGGTGGGCAAGGGTTTTCTCTTTTTTTTTTTTTTTTTTTTTTTTTTTTTTTTTTTTTTTTTCTCCTCGTTTTTTTTTTTTTTTTTTATT
>JACWST010000258.1:47-51132 GCA_014850475.1 Cryphonectria naterciae
AAAAAAAAAAAAAAAAAAAAAAGAAAAAAACAAAGAAAAAAAAAAATTGTTAAAAAGGTAAAAATGGAGGGGGGAAAAAAAAACGGAAGGGGGGAAAAAAAAAAAAAAAAAAAAAAAAACCCGCCGCCGGGGGGGGGGGGGGGAGGGGGTTGAAAAGGCAATCCTGGTCCTCCGGCTCTGCTGGCCGTCAGATCATGTCCGCCTTGAAGGGTCAGACAGCTTTGGCCTATATGTTGTGTACTTGTAACAAGGGCACAAAAAAAAGCGTGCCAGCATGCTCTTGTCGCACCTGAGCAATTCCTGTCCAACAAGTGGCCCAAGTTTTCATATACGCAGGGATGACACTGATCAAATACCTCGTATTCAACCCTGCTTCTCGGAACGTTTCAATTTGGCTTTCTTTATTATTATGATGGTACTTCTGCTCAGGACGCAACAACGGGATCGCCACAACACTCTTCCGCCATGTTAGGTCTCAACTGCTGTGTCGCTAGAAGGGGAGGCCCCGCCCCGCCCTTTTCTTCCTAACCCCTCGAAACAATATTTCATAACTTTGGAAAAGCAATCCAGGAATATGAGCCGGCCCGCATAGGCCGGGAATCCTCCATAGAGCCTCGTGAGTTTCTTTAAGCCTCCGCTGCTGATGTTTCCGAGCTGAAGATACCGCCCTGGATGACACGCATCAAACTGGCCTTTCCTCGTGGCATATGTCCGCCGGCAATATTCCCTCAAATTCATCCGGTCAGGGTCTCTATTTTGCGCTGCTGTTGAGGTCCCTTCCGCATAAAAAGGAATGGTGGCTTTCGATACGGGGAGGTTGCCAGGAAGGGCTGAGAGAACAGGATAGTACTAAGAAGAGAGACGGTAGGCAGCCAACTAATGGTTCGTTGGCGGATGAGCCTCAGAAACAAGCAGCCCAAGACAGCTATATTGGGATCCAGCATCTGCAAAACTGAGCACTGGCCATTCTGTGCTATTCTTTTTCTCGTTGCCACAGGTGCAAGAGCTGATCCTCTCAAGCTTCTTCATGACCTGCCCCCAGAACTCAGCCAGCTCAGCACCTAAGATGCCCACTTCAACAGTCCGTGAAAGAGACCTGGGTCGTAGAGCACAAAGTTTGCATGGTAACTGAAGGGCGGGCATATATGGCGGTGCGGAACGGGAATGACCTGAAGTAGTTTCCAATGTGGGAGTGTAGACCATGTCAAGTAGCCCAACAAGTAGCAGTAGAAGTATCCCATAGGTCTTTCAACGATGCCTAACATGATAACACACGCAGCGAGTGGTAGTGCAGTTGAGGGGTGGCCAGGCGTTCAGCCAGGGCCGGATGTTGATTGAGTGCATAAGTGCTAAGTAAAGGATACCGTGAGTGCTAACAGAGCCAAGAAAAAAATCTCGTGAGGCATGGTTAATTGTTGGATTCACTTTCCCTGTGTAAGTAGGTTCCGTGGCGCCGGTCTCATTCGTTGCTGTTGTCCTTCGATTTGGCCATTGGTGTTTCTTCGGTTGCCTCCTCTTTCGGCGATGCGCCGTCATCGCCTTTACTCGGTCGCTCCTCGCTCTGATCCTCAGCAAGATCGCTCGAATCTCCATCGTCAAGGCCGCTATTTGTCAGGGCGCCCTGCCCGATCTGTTGGCCAAGAACCTCCTTGACGAGCCTCTTGCCCTCATCCACCTCACCGTTCATGGTGCCGCAGCCCATGCACTTCCACATGCCCAGCTCTGACAGACTGGTAGTCCCGGGTGGGGCCTGTCCGTTGACGAGCCGGCACCGCTTGCAAATGAGGACGAAGCGGTTCTTGGCTGCCGTCTCGTCGTCACCAAGCAGTAGATCCATGATCCTATCGTACCAATGGTTTTGTAGACCGGTCGGAGCCACCTCATACTGTGTACCCGCGACCTGAGGGGGTCTGGGGTGATCAAAGGCATTGGGAGAGAATTCGGCCGTAAGGTCCATCCGTCCGTCAGGGGAAGGCAGGCGCTGTTGGTGTTGTTGCGGAGTATGAAGTAGTGGTCTCATCTCTTGCTGCTGCGGCATCCCTGGGTTGGGAGCCGTCATCTTGTGGCTTTGTATGTTCGCCGTAGGTGGAGGGGCCATGTAGGTGCGATTTGGTGTGCTTGTGTTCTGTCTCTGGCTTGCTCCAGGGCTGTTCTTGGTCCCATCCTCTTGACGGTCCCCAGTGGACTTTCCCTTGACCTTGGGTTTTCCTTCGCCGCCTCCGTATTTCTCTAGCAACTCCAGGGTCGAATCGTACCTTGTTGCGTCTTTGAGCTTCTGGATTGTCTTCGCCCGCTCGGCCTGCTGGTCCTTCAACCGGGCGGTCAAAGTCTCGATGCGGAGTTCGTAGATGGTCGAGGAAATAGTGCGAACGAGGTAGATCCTGTCTTTTGTCAGCGATATGCCAGACAGACTTCTTGCTAGCATTGCAGTCAAGATTGTGTCCGACTCACAGCACAGGGCCACCAGCCATTCCTGTCCATTCGTAGACTCCCATCTTGTTCCATCCCACAACAAGAAAGGCTACAACAGCATATACCAGGTAGGCAAAAGATAGGTAGAGAGTTCCAAGGACCCTGATACGTCGTGAGGAGGCTCTTGTTCTTTCGAGGTTGGCTTGAGTGTTTGCAATCTTTGCAGAGAGCGTGGATAGGGTTCTTTCGAAGGAAGCTGGGGACGAGTTGTCCTGCTGCAAACAAAGATGGTCAGAGGCAAGAGGCAAGAGGCAGCACAAGGGGGAGAGCAGTATGAAGCAGATTGAAGCCACTCACCTTCCATGGCCAGAGGGACACCATTTTCACGGATGCCTTGCCTGGCGCCAGCTGTACTTCTTGTCTCAGAAAAGGGGGGAGGGCGGAGGGTGCAAGATTCTGTCAAAGCTTCAGGCCAGGGTAAGGTTTGTGTGGAAGAGTAGTAGAAGCACTTTCTTTGTATTCGGTTGATGGAAGGTAGGTGACAAAAGGTGTGTCGTACAGTTGTAGAAAGGGTGATTTCCTTGCTGGCCTTGCAGACTAGAGTCTGCAGGCAGCGTGGTTGGTGACGATGTTGTTTGAGGTGAGGCAGCTTGGTGTCAGAAGCGTGGCAGAGCAGGCACATGCACATGCACATCACATTAACAGGCAAATGGACGTGGAAATTGGAGCTCCAGCTCTGACCTCATGGCCCATGGGTAGCTAAGACCCGTGCCTGCCACGCAAGGTCGTACTGTACCACAGATGCCATGCTGAGATGCTGAGTATGTACTAGCAGTGCACCGTAGTAGTGGCCAGCTTTTCCTGTTAGGCCTGGGCAGCCCCACTACACCTGCCAGTGATACACCTGCAACTCTGTGGGCCACCTGGTGACCCCCTGTTGAGTACTTGTAAGGGGTTGCCAGCCGCGGGACCACAGTTCCTTCTGGGTTGACTAGACCCTGGAGACTCACTGACACTGTTATCGACAACCACAGTTGCTCATCAGTGTTTTGGGGACTTTGTTGGCCTCAGAGAGTTTGAGGTGTATTACTGTATTCTCTGCGTGTCTAGTTGAGAGCACCAGCAACGGCGTCTTTCTTTCTTTTCTTTTTCCTCGCTCTCCTTTTTCGATCAAATTCCTGAATCACTCCTGACTTCTTCTTTTTTCCTTTCTCCGAAATACTTTCGAATTGCGCCGACGATCATTGGTTGTTGAGGACAAGTACTACAATGCCCTGCCAACTTCAATAGAAGCAGCCCAATCCAACCCAACCTTGAGCCTTTGCAAGGTGCAGAGTATTCTCATATCTGCCGCCTCATGACTTCTCGATCCACCAGCCACCATGTTCTCCAGGATTAAAGGCGCAATTGATCGCACAATAGCGGAGGAACAGGCTCGTCAGAGGGCTTACGCGTCAGACCAAGCGCAAGGTGGCCATTCGAGGCAGGCACCTTCTGTATCACGAAGCAACAGTGGCGCATCTGCTGCTGCAGGCCGAAAACCTAGGCAGAAGAAGCCTGCTCAAGATGTTTCCAAAGACTCCGACCCTGCCGTTGTTAACCCTGACCCAGCAGTCTTCGAGGCTGCATTTGTCATAGACGATGACGAGCCCAGCCGGACGGCCACTTCGCTTCCAGGCACCGACCAGAAATCATCTCAGGATGAAGAGGACGCAAGTCATGACGGAGCCGAGGGCAACATAGATGAGAAGGATGACACCGGCTCTGGAGACAGTGGCAAGGATACAGAGAAGAACGAGGGCCTAGACGAGAAGCAAGCCGGCGAGGATAGGCCTGTCCCTCCGCCCAAACAAGCTGTGCCCGACCTCCCCGTCGAGGTTCGCGCAAAACTCCGCAAATTAGAGAAGTTGGAAGCGACATATCCAGGTTAGTCTACCGCTGATGTCTTAGACAAGATGGCATTCCAGCTGATCGTATTACCCGCAGAGCTCCTTCGATCTTACCGTATTGCCCACGGTCGTGCCACCTCGATCGAGCCCTTCGAACGAGCCCTCCGAGAGAATACCCCCTTGACGTCGATTAAGGATCCCGAAGCTCTCATCGAGTACCTCAACCAGCTGAACCTCAAGGCAGACATGGTTATGGATGAGCTCAAGAGGGTCTCTGCCGAGAAGGAAGACTTCAAGAAGAAACACGATGCCGCCGACAAGGAGATCATGGAGCTTAAGGAGAAGGTCACTGCTCTCGAGGCCGTCAAGGCTGTCCCGGAGCCAGCTAATCCTGGAAAGACAGAAACAAATGTTGAGGGAGTAGACAAGGTGGGGACCGAGGCCCAGGCCTCCCCTCCGTCCTCTACTGTCAAATCGCCTGTCCAGTCTGTCCTAGGCATCTTCTCCCCCAAGCAAAGACCGAGCCAAGATGGAAAGTCCGAAGGAGAGGCGGGCGAGGACTTCTTCTCCTACGACAACGAAATCCCGCAGCTACAAGCCGAGGTCGAATCAAAGAATGGGGAGATTGAGAAGCTCCAGTCCGAGGTCAAGAATCTCAAGGACGAACTGTCGACTGCCAAAGAAAACAGCGCGGGCCTGGTCGAGAATCTGGAAAAGGCAACAAGGGAGCTGAGCGAGTTCCGCGACAGCTCGGCCGTCAAGGACTCCCTTGAATCGCAAGTTACCGCCAGAAACATCGAGATCAAGACCCTGACAGACCGCCTCGAGACCGCCGAAACACAGCTCAAGGATTTACAAAGCCAGCTCGAGAAGGAGAAAGGAGCAACCGCAGCCGCTATCAAGGAGAAGGAGGAGAGACTGGCCGAGACGAGTTCTTTGCAGTTAGAGCTGGAAAGTGGGCTAAAGAAAGTCACCGAGGCCAAGGGTGCGCTCGATGACCGGATCGTCAACCTGACCACAGAGATCAAAGCCTTGAGACAATCCAAGCTGGAAAACGAGCAGAAGATTGAGGAGCTCAACCAGCAGCTTCAGGCGCCACCTCTCACGCCTGCGCCCTCAGAAGCCCCTGATGTTCCTTCGACGTCAACACAAGCGACCTCCTCGTCCAAGAAGAAGAACAAGAAGAAGAAGAAGGGTGGCGCTGGCGGTGCAGGCGCGGCCACCGCCACAATAGAAACGCCGATACCTGGTGGTGACGAGGCGTCGACGCAGGGTCCAGTCTCGTCGAGCTCGGGTCCCACTGTGGCCGAACTGCAGGCTGAGATTGACACACTGAGACAAGATGTGGCGGACAAGGACGGGCAGATTGATAGGCTCGCCAAGCAGCGGAAGACAGAGGAGGATCTGCGGGAAGAGATCGAGACGCTGCGCGAGAATTTGCTGGATATCGGCCAGGACCATGTCGATGCCAAGGACAAGATCAAGACCCTAGAGGCTGAGAAGAAGGAGTTACAGGAGCGGATTTCTGAGCTGGAGAAGGAGCTTCAGTCATCGTCGACCTCTGCGGAGTCGAATAAAAAATTGCAGGAGGACTTCGACTCGCTGAAGAAGGAATTCGACGATCTCACATCGAGGTCCGCAACATTGCAGTCGGACCTCGGCGCCGCACAGCAGCTGGCCCAGAGCAGGTACAAGGACCTAACAGAGCTCCGAGAGGTCTTGCAAAAGGCACAACCAGAACTCAAGAGCCTAAGGCAGGAGGCGGCCACCCTCAAGTCTACCAAGGAAGAGCTGACCGCGAAGACAGCGGAGCTTCAGGCTCTAGAGAAGCGCGAGAAGGAACTCAAGGCGGAGGTCACCAAATTCCGACGGCTTGCTACGGAGCGCGACACCGAACTCGCGACGGAGACCAGCAACCGACAGCGACTCGAAGCGGCTCAGCGCGTCTCGGGTCGCGATCTACGGAGGGCAGAGAGTGAGAAGATCGAGCTGAGCGCCAAAGAAGAAAAGGCGACCCGAGAGCTGCAACGGCTACAGGAGGAGATGACCAAGCTCCGTCCACGCGTCAAAGATCTCGAGGAGGAGGCGTCCAAGCTGCGCAAGGAACAGGAAATTCTTCGCGAGGAGGCAGAGCTCAAGACATCACAATACACCAATGCCCAGAATCTGCTGGGCAGCATGCGCGATCAGACACACGAGCTGAGCATCCAGCTGAAGGAGTCCCAGTCACAGGCCGAATCGCTGGAGGAAGAAATCACCGAGTGCCGCAAGCTGCTCGGTGAGCGCACGCGCGAGGCCGAGACCATGCGCCGCCTTCTTGCCGAGGCCGACGAGCGCGCCAATAGCAAATCACGCGAGATGCAAGACCGCCTCGAGGAGGCGGAGAAGGAGCGTGATAAGTCCGAGCACGAGATGCTGTCCTCGTCCAGGCGCCACAACCGCCAACTCGAGGAACTAAAGCAGCGCGTGCGGGAGCTCGAGAAGGAGAGCAAAACCCTGGCCGAGGAGAGGGACGAGCTGGGCCACAAGGAGAGAGAATGGCGTCGCCGCAGGGAGGAGCTCGAGGCCGTCGAGTCCAAAGCCGACGCCGAGGTCAGCGAGATGCGCTCCACCGTGACAAACCTGCGCGCAACTCTCGATGCATCAGAGCAGCAGGTCCGAGATGCCGAAAAGGCCAAGAACGACCTGCGACGATCCCTCGACGACTACAGGATTCGCTACGACAAGCTGGCCAAGGAGCTCAAGTCGGTGCAGGCCAAGCTGAACGCCACCGGCGTCACTAGCCCGACAGTGCGCAGTTCCATGGACTCCAACAGGTCTGGTGTCATGGTGGGAGGCAATGGTGCTGCCGGTGGTGGATCTGGACCGGATACCGTGTACCTCAAGACCATCCTGCTTCAGTTCCTGGAGCAGAGGGACAACAAGCTGCGGTCGCAGCTGGTTCCTGTCCTGGGGAAACTCTTGAGGTTTGACAAGTGAGTTGGAAATTGCCCTTTGACCATACTGTTCATTGTATACTCTTTTCTTCACCCACTCGCGTGGATCGCTGACATTTTCTACTACATAGAACCGACGAGCAGAAGTGGATGGCTGCGGTCCAGCAAATTGGCGCTCGATAACCAGCTTCCAATGTCAGGATGAACAAACCCACCGTGGAGCCTCAAAAACTTGTCTCATATTGTTACCACATTGGCCCAACTTCGAGCATATCAAGGCTTTGGAAGACTGTTCCTATGCAGCATCGCAGCGACTTATGTTTAAGGGCTCTTTCTATCTGCACATCTATATGTTCGAAAGAAGACTCGACCTCAGGCGATGGCGACTGAGACATCACTGGTGGGCCAGATATCAGCGGCGCCGTGTGCTGTTAGTAGAGCCATAAGCATGGCATTTTAGAAGAGCTTAGCACCGTGGTGAGAATTATCACATACGCCCCTCTATCGAAATGTGAGGTGGTTGGTTTGGTTGAAGTACTTCGACAACACCTCATTTGGTCCACGACATAGACTACTATACATACAGTAACATATACTTTTAAGGCAGCCATCATACCCAAATTCATAAAGTTATTTTGACACTTGAAAGATCTGATCCTTGAAGTATTGCATAGTAGAGATATGGTAATTGCTACCCAAATCCCAGATTAGCCATCCCCGGGCTCCCGTCGTGAGGAGCTCATGCAATACATTATCATCCACGTGGCCTTCCAAACCCAGCCCGACCTGACAATTAATATTAAAAAAAGCAAGCAACATGAAAATCCCAGGACGACTTTGACAAAAATTGAAGCCAACGCTTCATTCAACTCGCACCCAGTCATAATGTGCAGACTCAGTGCACGCCCACCACACTGGTCGCCAACCAGCTCACGCGTGAACCAGCATTGTCCTCCCTCAGCGAAAATTTACACGGCAGAGGTACCGTTGTGGGTGCCATTGTGAGTGCCGTTGTGAGCCCCATTGTGAGCATCATCGTACGTTCCAGCGGGAGTGTGGTGAGCCTTCTCGTGAGTGTGGTCGGCCTGGCGGATGGTGAGGCCAAGTGCGGCTGGGTCAATCGTGTTGTGACCGAGCAGGAGGAGAATGCCAAAGCCAGGCTTGGCAAAGATGTCGAGAATACCGTAGAAGATAGCCTCCGAGTCAGGGTGGATGACATTGCCACCCTCGGACAGACCCCAGGCAATAGGATACAGAAACCAGAGGAAGATGGTCAGGACACCACAGCGGACGAAGGTGGAGTTGATGGAGCCGCCGAGGGCACTGGCGTGGCGACGGGCATCGACGAGCAGCTCATACACGACGAAGAAAAAGGCGAACATGCCAAAGACCCAGTAGCCCCATTTATAGGAGGTCTGGGTAAGGGCGCCGACCAAACCGGTGACGATCATGATCTCGTCGGCCAGGATGGTGACCATGAGCGTAGGCCACGGAACGCCGGCCGTCAGGAGGAGATCGATGAGCAGCAGAGGCGTGGTGACAAACCAGTCGATGTATCGAACGTAGAATATCTCCCGCGTGCCGGCGGACTGCGTGATGGTGCCAGGTCGGATGAACTCGGCCTGGATGGGAACTTGACCCAGGTCCGACCCCATGGACCAGTAGGCGATGCAGGCCACGGCCGTGATACCAGCAGTGATGTAGTGGAAGAGGCGGTGCGTCTGGGGCTTGGTCATCGCCATGCCCATGAAGACGAGGGTCGAGACACCCATCACAGCGCACACTGCAAAGTACCAGTCTGACGCGTGGACAGTGATCTCGAGGTCGGCATGTTGTGCCACCACACTGTTGACATTCAACGCCTGATTCCCAGACATTGTGTATTATCGCCGGGATTTTTCTTCTTCTTCTTCCTCTTCTTGTGTTGTTTTGTTTTGTGTTGGTATTGTATGTAGAAGGCAAAAGATAAAGCTCTATGGAGTTCCGCAAGAAGTAGCAGACGCGTCGAGAAGAGATCTGGCGTATTTTGTGAGAGGACGAAAGGCCGGATGGTGATGGGTGAGACAAAACAAACAGCTAAATATCACGAGGGAAAGGAGGAGGGGATGGCTATTTGAATCAACTGGCCATGCGGTGATGGGTGTGGTATGTCACTCCGTAGTACTGTACATAGTAGTAGAATAAAATGAGATCATCCATGGGTCCCCTAGCATAAATTCCCGGACTGTTTACCACAAAGTCGATTACTGTTATGGTGTCAGGATCTCTCCTCCCTTCGGTGTGGGTGATATCAAGACATTCTAGGTCCCCCTTTGGGGGGGGGGGGTTCGTCTGCGGCATGCACGGAGACGTCATGACGTCTGTGCATGCCGGTAGGAAGCAACGGGATAGCAAGCATTGGCTGGTAATAAACAAGTATGTACGTTCTTTGTGAGGAGGACCTTGAGAGGACAGATCACAGATGAGTAGTAGCACTAGTCGACGAGAGATGAGTATGCATAGATCGTAGCTTGACTTGACCTGTAAACTTGTGACCTGCCTGTATGTGCTGTCTCTCGACACCGGTAGGGGGTAGGGACTGGGGGCAAAATTTTCAGGAGTGCCAATGTTATGTTTTACTTTGGTGAGACATTGCTATTTGCGTATAATGGTTCATTGTTTTCTTTACAACCGGCCAGTCTAGCTGTGCTAGGGTAAATCTAAACACGTACGAAGGAGAACCATATTGAACTTGTTACACTGGGTCCAACCTTGAGAGTCACTAAAAGAAACAGAAAAAAGGATGACAAAATCAAAAGTCTGTGAAGGTGAGAGGGGTTGATCGGAGGAACGTGTTCCAGTACATGGTCACTAACACCATCCATAAAGTTTGTGTAAGTGATTAATACAGCTTCACAGGAGGAGAGACCCATGTCGAAAGTGAAGATCACAAACAGTCCAAGATGCATGTCTCCTCGTTGCACTTGGGGATTTCCTCTCAAACTTACCCGTTTCAGCTGGGTCCACATGGCTCCGCGAGGTGTGTATCTCGTTTGCGCTACGGCGAATTTGTCAGAGACACGACATCAGGTTGATGATCTCATGACTTTTTTTTTTTCTCTTTTCTTTTTTTGTCGGTAGAGGTCCTACTAGCGCGTCTTCCAAGGGAAAAGAAGAAGAAGGAAAGCCAAGGTCAACAAGCAACGGCCACTTTATTAGTTGCCGATCCCTCCCACGTGCCTACTGTCTCTGTTTATTTCATCAAGCATTGACCAAGCGCTTTGACGTGAAGCCTCTTGTCATTTCAACTTAGCCTGGTTACATCACGATTGCATCTCCCTGAACTAATCGCGCTGTCATCGGTGCGGTCCACGAGGGGATGGCGAGATTGCATGGTCCAAAGGGAGAGAGGGACGCAGTTGGGAGGTGAGATCCGACAGAGCAAGACGAGATCTGGATCATGTTTCGCCACTGTAACGGTCCATCCTCGGCATCAGCAGAGATACATACAGCCAGACAACCACCCCTTGCCTACTTCTGTAAGCAATTGCATAGTACAAGTAGTTAATGCCTGTAATTACTGTACATGGTTCCAGACGGATCTGGCCGCTCAAGGTCCGCTATGTATCATACCATAGGCCTGTGCAGTCCAGTAGTAGCACGATCGTACATAATCGGCAGCTGGTTGGGCCCATGGCTTGGGCCCTTGACTGGGAATGGAAGGGGGGTCCTGAAGCTTAATTCGACCACAGCCAAGCACTTTCATCTGGCATATACTGGAGTTGGTTCTCTTCCACAATTGGTTAAGCTTGTCCCCTGCCTAGACTTCTGTCAAGAGGCTGGTGGGAAAGTCTCGTGCGTCACCTGGTCAACTAAACGGGTCGATGATCCGAGAACACCGCGCGTCGACTTTGGCCGAGGTTGGCGTGGTCGAGGACTACTGTACTACCCCTTGCCGATGAAATCCGCTGGCCAAGTACCGGAAATAAATAACATACACTTGAGGATGAGGTCATAAAAGAAATCCCCCCCTTGTGGACCGACGACATTACACGAATAATTTGCCAGGGAACAGGACTCTACAGTATCTGATGTATCCTGATGTACCCAGCACATTTGAAATGATTGTTTTCTTCTTTTTTCTTTTTCTTTTAGAAGGTTGAGCCTGCAATGAGACAACAGAGAACGTCTTCCCTGACTCACGTTCCGCGCATCATTGTCATCATAAACAAACATCGACGGCATCTCTTCTGGGTGGATGTGTACAATAATACACTGTCGACATAGCCATCAGAATATGAGCAGGCACTGATGGTTTCATCATCACTTGCGACTGGGGGACTCGCTTTTGAGGGCAATGGCTCTGCCTGCGGAGGAGAACGGGCAACAATATAATGCACCCAAGCACCGCCACCCGTAAGTTGGACCGACATCTCCTCCATAGTAGATATGGTTAGTCACGGCCAGGATGAAATCCAAGTCGGCCTCGATGGTTGTGGGATCTACATCGTCTGACATTTTCGCAGTTACCTATCTGGAAACTTCGCGCCTGTGCAGAAGACAAGACCTCTCACACCATGTACTTACACTGGGTCCATCCCACATGACCTGAGCGGTGGACAGTACGTGCGTAATGGGGGAAACCCGGTGGTAAATGCTGATCTTGGCCGCGATGCCCACTGGTTCGATGGCGATGGGATGCTCAGTGGCGTCCTCTTTCACAGGACGGGTGAGGAAGGAACAGCCATCCAGCCCGAGTTCGTCAACCAGTTCCTAGTGACGGATGTGTACGCATACGCAAAAAGAAGTTCTGGAACGGGTCGTGACACCTGCGCGACCTCGGATGAGACCTTGAAAAGACCTGTCCTGCCGAGCATAGCGACGCTCGTCAATCCTTGCGCAAGCATCTTCACCATCATCTGGTCTGTACTCAGAACTATCATCCTTGTGGTGTTGTCTCATCTGTCCAGGGCGAAATATCCCATCACGAAGATCAGCGTCGCGAATACATCTGTTATCTTCCACGATGGCCGGGCGCTGGCCCTGTGCGAGAGCGGGCCGCCGCTTCGATTTGCCCTGCCTAGCCTGGAGACCATAGGCTGGTTCGACGGCCAAAGTGCCGAGAACGAGCCCTCAGACCAGCTCTCAGCCTCGAAGGGCAGGTTTGGGGGCCAAGGTCTCTTGTCCTTCATGAAAGAGTGGACGACCGCGCACCCCCGAGTCGATCCGGTTACAAAAGAGATGATCGCCTTCCACTCCGTCTTCATCAGCCCTTTCTGCTACTATTCCATAGTACCGCCGTCAAGTGCGAGTGCCAAGTCTAGAGCACCACCGATGGGCTCGGCACGGTTCTCGATGCCTGTGCCAGGCGTCAAGGCCCCCAAGATGATGCACGATTTTGGTGCTTCTCACAACCACACAGTCATACTCGACCTCCCCCTCACCCTGGACCCAGCAAACCTGGCCCGCGGTGTTCCAGTACTGTCCTACGACTCGGCTGGCGCATCGCGCTTCGGAGTCTTTCCCAGGTACAGCCCAGGCCGTATCCAGTGGTATGAGACCAACCCCTGCGTTGTCTTCCACACAGCCAACTGCTGGGACACGACGACCAAGACGATGGATATCAACGGTACCTACTTAGAGGAGACGTCAGTCAATCTTCTTGCCTGTCGATTGACCTCCGCATCGCTGGTCTTCAGCGCGGGAAACCTACCCACCCCAGCCGTCAAGCCAGTCCCTCCCGAGTACGCCGAGGAGGAGCAATGCAGACTTTACTATTACAACTTTCCCCTCTCTCCAGACAACCTGACTGACGAGCCTGAACACCGAATTCGCCACCAGTGGGCTCTCTCTGCAATATCGTTTGAGTTCCCCACCATGTCGCCGGATCACTCCATGGCGTCAGCCCGGTATATCTACGGGTGCTCTACCGCGGATTCCTCCTATACCGTTGCCCTTGGAAAAGCTGCAAAGATTAACCACCTTGTGAAAATCAACGTGCAGGCGCTCATCGATCGTGGCGTCCGGCAGCCTCCCCAATCCATCAAGGGTTGCGTCGACACCAGAACTGTAGCCGAGATCGTGCTCGCCAATGACCCAGACGACCCCATCAAGCTGTTCAAGATGCCGGAGGGTTGGTTTGCACAAGAGGCGCGTTTTGTGCCCCGCAGAGACAGCGAGCGTAAAAGTGAGGATGACGGCTGGTTATTGACGTATGTCTTCGATGAAAGCCAGCTCGAGACCACAGGGGAACACGCCGGGGAGTGTAAAGACGACGCTGTCAGCGAGCTCTGGATCATCGATGCCAGAGGGATGAAGGAGGTGGTGGCTCGAATCAGATTACCACAGAGGGTGCCATATGGCCTGCATGGCGCATGGTTCTCCGAAGATGAGATAAGTGACCAGAGACCTTTCCATACTCTCAGGACTCTAGGTGATGAGGCGCAAGAGCAGGTCTTGTCGAGTAGTCTACGGGGTATGGTCGAGAGATGGGTTGGCTGATCTGATTATTTGCTAGACAATCTGGTGGTGTTCTGTAAATTTAATCCTAATATTAATGATGTTGACGATCTTCTCAGAGCTTGAACAGGAACGGGACGAAGCTCATAATGTATGAGGGCGGACAATAACCTTCAACAAGGAGGAGGCTAATGCCAACAAAAAGGATAAAAACGAGCTGACATAAAAAAAATGGACCAAGAGAAAGATTCAGAGGCTAATGAAAAATGATGATGATGATACCCGCATGAGCTGACGGACACGACTAAAGGTAGATGGATCGCCACGTACAACATGCTTGACTCCGTGTGGTAATGAACAGAATGAAAACCATGACCGGTTATTATTTCGGAAAGTGCGTCCATAAATCAAACTTGTCGACGATCGCCTGGCCACTGTCAAAAAGACCTGCCCTACGTGCTGAAAAGGAGGATCACTCAACCTCACAAAATATGGGTAACTGTTCCCTCCACCCCCACTGCTCTCTCTCTCTCTCTCTCTCTCTCTCTCTCTCTCTCTCACACACACACACACACAAAAAAAATGCAAAATGATGGAGTTGCATACCAACAGCGGAAAGTCCAACAAGGTTTGCTGAATTTTGAATGGGCATCTTGCGCCTTGTTGCATAGCCTGTTCCGTGGCCTGCACGTTGGACGCCAGCACGGGCAGAATACGGTGCTATTTCCAAGGCTTTAAATGGCCTTACAATCATGGTCACATCTCCTTTTACTAACAGCTCTTGGGAATCTTCCTTTTCTTCCTATCCCCCGGTAATATCGCCTTCCAAGTTTTGAACTGCCGGCTGTTCTGATTCAAGTCCTGATAATTCCGCTCCAATCTTCTTCCGATAATTTTACAGCAGCATTGAGAATCACCTTTGTCCGCAATAATTAAGTACTAAGTGTGCAAAGTGCCAGTCTACGCAACTTCACATCATGTTTAAAAATAAGGAAAAATAAGGAACTATTCAACTGCTTATTCCGTTTACCCACCGCTTTGCATGCTTTACCTCGGGTGTGAGATACGTTGTAACATCGAGCTCATCTCCCTCGCTGCAAACGCAACTCACTGAAGCTTGCAGGCCGGAATCATCTGACAAGGCCCTGTGATCGGCTAGCCTCTCCAGCATACCTAGAAACCGGTCTGCGTACGCACCCCGTCCTCGCTCCTTCATCCACGCTACGGTGCCGCGGGCGACGCTGAGATCATCACTTGCGTACCGCCACACGGGCACATACAGCTTCACCTCGGGCAGCGGTTTGTCAGGCTGGATGTCGAAGTAGTAGATCAGCCCTGGAGGTGAGTTCGGTGCCTCTCCGACATACTTGTCCGAGGCTGGGTCGTGCCGCGGAGCGCTGGGAAGCTCTTCGTTGTCTGAGAAGCCGGCGGGTAGCCCAACAGCGGCGTGGATCAAGGCGCGTACCTCGCCTACCGTCTTTTCCATATTTTGCCGCTGTCCACCCAGCGTGATGATATCGCGGACCGATGCAAAGCTGGTGTGTGGCGTCATGAAGTACCACTTCAGCCGTGACTTGGCTGACGATACGGCATCGACAGCGACCATGAGTGGCATCAGCGCTTGTCCCTCTGGTTCAGAAGAGAGAAACTCCATCAGGACATCTCGGGCAGGACTCGTGGGATGAAGTTGTGTCAACGAGGGCGTGAACAGTCCTGTATGAGGTAGAAACGGCGGAGTAATGGCACGTGGCGCACAGTATGTCTTGAAACCCAGGCCGCTTGGGACGAACTCGGCTGCCATGGCGAATGTGGTGCCAGTTGGCGTGCCAGCTTCAGCCAGCTCAAGTGCTCTCTGATGCTGGCCTTGGTCGAACAAGGTGGAGAGAAAATGGTCCGTCCAGGTCAGGTCGGCCTGAAACGCTGCTGCGAGGCGACGGACCAACTCAGTCCCGGCCTGTCGGTTCTCTGGGTCTTCTATTGTCCCCGAGGCGCGGCCGATGGGCTCGAGGGAATAGCGAATATCTGGCTGGCTGGTGGGTGACCGCTTGTTCCATTTCCACGAGTATTCTATTGGCGAACCTGCTATCGTGATGGCTGATTTGAACTGTAGCTCGCCTGAAGGTGATGGTTTCCGGCCCATATGAGACACCTTGACGTCTGAGTTAGAGATGATCATTGCGGATGTAACCGTTTTCTTTCTTTTCTTCTTCTTCTCCTTTTCTCTCTCTGTTTCCCTGTCTTTCCTGTTTAGGTAAGGGAAGGACTATTACTCACGGCCCAGTGGTAATGGAACAACAAGGCTTCATACTGCCTCTCCATTGAATACTCAGCAGCGTCGATGAGTATGGCAAGGTGTCGTCCCGTGAGCTGCCACCAAAACTCGCTGTCGACATCGCGAGTCGGGAGGAGTTTCGATAGTTTGTCCCATACCTGTGAAGGCGAGTCCATGTCTTGGTGGGTCATTCTGACGAGCTTGATACTTATTCACACAGACTAATTAGGGTCACAATCAATGTGCTTCGATGACTGTGATCCTGATGAAAAGAGGAAATGGAGCATAAGGTACTTGTTGTCTTTCCCCGTCCTGGTGACCCCAGGTTTGCGGCTCCCACCCGATAAGCCTGGGAAAGGTTTATTTGCCGACTTCGGTGGGACTGGCTTATTCTCTGCTTATATTCGAGTACTCAGTACATGGGCAGTACGGCGTACTGTTAGACTAGACATCGATCCGTACTGTACGAGACGCATTAAGTGACGGGTCTGACGAGGATGAGAATCCTCTATCCTCTAGGCTGCTTTTCACTCCCGGTGCGGGGAACGAACTCCAGATTGCATAGTAAGCATAATGACAAGGGCTTACGATTGGAAAAGAATATGAGAAAAGAAGGCGGTGTTGTGATTTATGGCCTGGAACAACACGAAGCAGTGCTGTGATGATACTGACCTGGTGCCAACGGCCAAGATTTTCCATACAGATTGCAGTCCGCTCAAATTGTGTGCATATACCTCGCAGACATGTTGCCACTCATTCTGGTGGGCGCAGTGCTCCTTGTGGCTTTCCTTTACAATAAGCTGCGATATTATCGTTTCCGGCAGTATGCCTCTTTACCACAAAGACCGCCGTCCCTCTTATGGGGCAACATGAAGGAGGTGCAGGAATGGGCGACGAACGGAGAACCAGATCGCCATCCTGGTAATGGTGTCCCTCTTTGCTCTTGAGTTCATTAAATACTTCGTCCTGAAGACGAGACTGATTGATGGACTGACTGACCAACTTTATTCCTAGACCTGGGTTTCAAATGGATGGGTGAACGTCTGGGTAGCCCGCCAGTCTGGCTGCTTGATATCCGTCCTTTTGCACCCTTTGCCACAGCTGTTATCCAAAACCACGAGGTAGCCGACCAGATTGCCAAGGGATCCAAAATCTTCCCTTATAGTACACCCAGGACGAGTGTGCTTCAGACATTGCCTCTACTTGGCACCAAGTCTCTCTTTGCTACCGTGGTAAGTAGGCAATATCTAGAAGCCTAACATGGTCTTTTCGTCTCTCTCTCTTTCTCTCTGTCTGTCTTTCCGTATCAGTCACGAAATTTGACACGGCGTTATACAGAATGAAGAATGGAAAGCCTTGCGCAAGCGCTTCAATCCAGGATTCGCACCGCAGCACCTCTTAACGCTTCTCCCAACCATCCTGGACAAGTCGTTTCGCTTCCTGGAAAACCTAGATCAATATGCCCAGAGCGGCGAGATCTTCCGCATGGATAAATTGACGACGGCCCTCACATTCGACATAATCGGCGCCGTGACCATGGACATCGACTTGGATGCGCAGCAGCTAGACGAGTGTCAACGGAGTGATTTCATGAAACTGTATAGCGAGATGCTCGCCAGCTTCACCAACGATCCCGGCCGTCTCCCCTGGTGGCTGACCCCACGGAGGAACCTGCGCCGTCGTGCCATTGGTAGGGCCATCGACCGGCAACTGGAGGCCATGATCCGCTCCAAGTCTTCTACACTCCGCCACGCCGAGAAGGCTGATCGTGTCCAGCGCAGTGTCTTTGATCTCTGTGTGCAGGGCACCGAGTCAAGCGAGCTGCCAGCTGATGTTGTCGCCTCGACGCGTGACAATGTGAAGACATTCCTCTTCGCCGGGCACGATACGCTGAGCACGCTTCTCCTGTGGATCTTCTACGAGCTCTCGCGGACACCTCGGGTGCTCAAGGCGGTGCGGGAGGAGCTGAATGACATCTTTGGACCAGACCCAGACCCAGAGGTCGTGAGGGCGCAGCTGGTCGCCCCTAGAGGCGGAAACCTCATTCGCCGTATGACGTACGCCTCCGCCGTCATCAAGGAGTGTTTGCGTCTATATCCTCCGGCATCAGCCATGCGAGGCGTGCCCAAAGGCTCAAATTTCAGCGTGCGCACCCCACAGGGTCAAGAACTGTGTCTGGATGGATTGTCAGTTTATATCAATCACTATGCCATCCAGCGAGACCCAGGCGTGTATGGACCCACGGCGAATGACTTTGTGCCTGAGCGCTGGCTGGGCGACACGGAAACGTCCAATGCCACAACTGAGGATGGCGGGTTTGGCGCGTCCGAGAAAAGTACGGCGGCACTACCAGCAGTATCAAATGGTCATGAGCATCGCAAAATCCCTGCGGCGGCGTGGCGGCCGTTCGAGCGTGGGCCGAGGGACTGCATCGGCCAGGAGCTTGCCAACGTTGAGGCGCGTGTGATCATGGCCTTGGTGGCTAGACGCTATGACTTTGTCAAGTCCGGACTCGGCGAGCTTGATCTCGATGAGAAGGGTCTTCCTGTACTCAACGACAAAAATCAGTACAAGGTCAAGCAGGATGTCTACTGTGTAAGTTGTTTCTCATACCCGTAACTAAGTAGATGCCAGCTGATATTGTTGGTGTGCGCAGACGATTCAGATCACATCAAGACCTAAAGATAGTACGATGAAGGTGAAGATGGCCTCGGATGTTTGATGTCTTGATCAATTTGAAATAGATGTATAGGATAGACGCCAAGTTCTTAATAAATACGTATATTACCAAGGGAAAATGAGTTGCGATGCAAGGACTTGTCGGTGAACATCAAGCAGACGGCAGCAGTATTTGTCAAGGTTTAAGTAGAGGTTCCTAAAATCATTCAAAGTGAACTTGCTCAATCAATTTTGTCCCTTTTTGCACAAGTGGGGCCCTCGATATATTACTGAAAAGATCTTTATATTTGCATTTACGCTACTATTCCATATTCTTTTACGCTACACTACCGCCGCCACGTCTCAGCAACAAAGGAAGAAAGTAAGTCAAACATGAAATGTAAATATGCATGTTGAAATCGTATCTTTACCCAGTAGGCACCTTGCGCTTCCTAATGGTGACCAGCGATGTTCCACATGGCTCGACCAGCGTGACCTTTCGCACCCCCTGAGGCCGCTCCTCGAGGTGGTCAAAGTCATAGTCCAGGAGGAGGTGTGAGAGGGCCAACTTGAGCAAGTTCGCGGTAAACCACCTGCCGGGACACGCAGAACGGCCCAGGCCAAAGTTGAGAAACTCACGCGAGATGTCCGTCATCTTTGGATGGGCCGGGTCCTGTAGGGCGCGCTTAGGATTGAACCCGCCTGGGTAGAGGCGCTCGTCGCGCTGGCCTACGCGCAGCGTCGAGGCGAGTATAGCGCCCTGCGGCACGTGTACGCCGGTAGAGAAGGTGAAGCCCCCAGGCTTTACGATCGTTCTCTCTAGGCCGACCTCGCCGATGGCGTTGTAACGGATGCTCTCGCGGATGAAGGCGTCCATCGTGTCCAGTCGGTTGACAAAGTCATTGGACCAGTCATCGCCGCGGCCAAGATTGGCGACAATTTCAGCCCGCATCTCTGCAACCGTGGACTCGAAGACAGGTTTGGGCAGCGAGACGAGGTCGTACAGGACATTGGTAAAGCTGAGAACGTTGGAGTAGGATTGCAGGAAGTTGAGGTTCATGACGCGGTTGCAGAGCACGGGCGTTGAATATTCGAGCTGGCGGTTCTTGTCTTTATAGGCCACCTTCATGCAGGCACTGAGGAGGTCATTCTGCGGTGGTGTCAATATCTGCGGCTGGTCCTGACAGCAAAGGGGGTGTAGATTTACAGGTAGCTCTGGCTCAACTCCTTTCTCAGCTGCATCCGCGATGATCTTCTTGCGCTCCTCGATGATGGGAGCTGCATGCTTGATAATGATCTCGCGCTTCTTGGTCAGGGGCCGGCGGACCAATGGAGCCAGAAGGCTAATGGGGAGCGAACACTGTCAGTAATTATCGCATACTATCGTGTGTAACAAATCCAACCTAGGGTTCTATCACTTACGGTCTCAGAAAAGGAGGAATGAAGCGAATATAGACAGCTGTAGAAAACATATGCACCGAATACTGAACCATGGCATCCAGATACTCCTGATTCCTGCAGAGCGGATAGCCAGATGTGATTCTGTTGCTGGAGCGCGACATGAGCTTGGTCACCATGTCCCACATGTTGATCTGCATTACGCCGCTCTCGTCCATTCTCGACCCGACGTAGTGCTCCAAGGCACCCACCATCTCCTCATTCATCATGGGCATCTTGTCGGCCAGCTTGCTCTTGAGCTCTCGCAGCACGATCGGCGTCTGAATGTTATTGTTGAGGATGTTGTCCCCGAAGCAGACATACTTGGAGTGCATGGCGCCAGCCACGTACGTCTTGAACGAGACAACATTTTCTGGTTGTTTCACATACTCATCTATCAAGTCCAGAGGCATCAAGAAAAGGAAACCCGATTGTACATGAGGGAAAGGTACAATGAAGACTTCGTTTGCTGTCTTACGGATCTGATGGCTGTCATTAGGACCATTGGTTTTCACGACCTGCTATCACCATCTCTTAATCATAGAATCAACTTACTTTCTCGTAGGATGTTTTGAACAGGCCTTCAGAAGCAAAGACACATTCGTAGGCTACTCTGAAGAAGTGCCCAAAGCCTCGTTCTCCCTTGACCCATACATACGGAGCGTACGTCGGAGAGAAGGACACGCGCAATGCGGGCTCGATGAGGTGGAGCAACCAGCCGATGAGCACCAGCACCACAGTGATCTCAACAAATCCAACGACTCCAGGCATGGCTAACTCCCGTGTTGCTACATGACTGATGACCTTAGGAGTAGTAGACTCCAAAGAAGAAAAGTTTTGCGAGGCATTCGATGCCATCCTTAGTCTGTCTGGCTTGGTAGAAGATAGGCGAGTCTGAACATTCTACACATAGACGAACAAAACAAAGTGTAGACACGAGAGGAAAGGTGGTGACTGTAAAGATTTGCAACCGGGAGCAGTGATTTTGGAAATTGACATCCTGTTTCCTCCTCGCTCTTTCTTGCCCTGTCTCAACTAATAATTGCTTAGGCTCGGCGAAACACTCTTCTCGCCACAGCCAAGATGCAAGATTCACTTTCTCGGTGAGGTGAAAATTACTTATAAGTATACAGTGCCTTTTGCAACTGTGAGGATGTAGTGAGTACTTCACGATTCCACTGCCTGGCAACCAGGTTTTCTTGGGGAACGTGCATGAGCGGATCGTAAAAAACGGGTAAGCCGGATCTTGCTCCCCCACGATTTCGTGAGCTCTAAGGCGGTCACCGTCAGACATGTTCAAATATACCCCGCACCCCATATTCCTCTAGTATTCCTATAGGATTCTTGGCGTAGAAAAATGTGTCCTTTTGTCACATGGTCACACGGCCTTGTTGGGCTTGCATGGGTCCAGATATTGTGATAAGAACTTGACGCTCTATGATTCGTTCAAAAGTAGTGCTGGGCGGAGTGTGAAGCTTCGACAAGTACGCCCCTGCGCTTGAATCGATCACCGATGGAGTTATTATACCTACTTCGGTATCAATTCATGCCGCTTAGTATGTGATTCCTCAGCAATCCTGAAGAAGGCCGATTCGCGGCGCCGCAACATAACTCATATGTAATAACCATAATCATTTATGTGAGATTATAATTGGGGGGGAGGGGGATTTCTTTGTGCCGAGCAGACTTGTCCCGAGCAGACGAGAGTTTCGTGGTCCGGCTGTGGTGCTCTCCTGTTCTCTCTGACTTGGAATGTCCATCCGTTTCAGCACATACATTCTTAGACTTTGCTGATGATAATTTGACACAATGACGATCGAGTCTCGTGAGGATCTTTTCTTCAGCCTGGGGATACTGCCCTTCCTCATGGCCTCGGGGCATCTGGTTCCGGTAATAGGGTCTATCAATGTCATTACTGGATCATATGAGTTCCCTGTAGCTCTTCTGAGCATGATATGCGCAGCTACTGCCATTGTCGACTGTAAGTAGTAATTATCCAAATATTGTGTTTCTTTTCTCCAGATACTGATCTAGCTTTAGCCTATGACACTTACAAGGACATCCCATTATCAAGACGACCGCAGAAGTGGATATGGCGGGCTTGGATGTATTCACTCTGGGCGGTGGTTCTTGTCACCACCTACCTCACAGGTGTTGAGACATCGATCCGCATGTACCGTTTCTCTCTCATCGGTCTCGGATGGGGCACTCCATGCATCCCTCTCTTCTCGCCTTCGGTGGGCCTGCACCTAGCCAAGCCCAAGTCTCTCGTAAGGAAACACACCAATGCTCGAGACCCCTTATTGGCCCTGCTTCTCACTCAACAACAATGAAAATAGTTCTTAGAAGCCAAGTCTCTCGTCGTTGCCGTCTGCATGGCCTATGTCACGGCCGACGTGGGCATGTTCTACGGCTGCCAGGACAAGGCCAGTGTCAAGTGCACAGATAGCTCGCTCCGCGCACGCAGCCTCTGCCTCGTGATACTCTACCAATTCTTCCGGGAGACAGTATGCGATGCGAGAGATATCATCGAGGATGCTGCAAATGGCATGAGGACATTGCCAGTACGTTTTGGGAAGACGTACACTCTGTTGTTTCTGGCGGGCCTGGGCTTGCTTCTTGATCCCATTTTCATAACAGGAGGCACCGCCTTGTCCATCTCTGGACCTTATGAGAGCCTTCAGATTCCTCTTGCGAGTATCGTGCGGGTGTGCGGGACCATCGGATTGTATTGGGTTGCACTGTGGTTTCCAAAAGGGCACCTCCTTGCTTGGGGTGCCGTTTCGTTGCTGGGCCTTGTTCCATTGTTATGGGCACAAGCAGCTCTCCTAGGATCTGAACAGGTGAAGTGGCAGACAAGAACCGTTCCATGGTCTCCGGGGGCTTTCGTGGGGTCACAAAATCCAACATCCAGTTATGTTCTTGGCTGAATCTCGAGTTCATTGGTAGAAAGAGAAAGATTTCAACTACATATTGAGACTAGAAAGAAATAGATTCCTTACCTTGTATATTGGAGAAGAAACAAAATAAGAAGTTCTCTCAATCTTTCTAGTAATTATCAGATGCTCTATTCTCAATATGTTTTTGGCAAATAAGGAACTATCAATATGAAAGAGAAAAAGAAAAGAAGGAGAAAATCATAACAAGCGCCACCCGATCAATGCTCTGCTTCCCAGTGCGGGTGTGGCTTTCCATGTGCCTCGAGCAGCCCACCAATCAGCAGGGCGTCCGCACGAACGGGGAAGAGAAGAGGTTCTAAATGCCTCGTCTGGTCAAAGTGGACGCTCGCCCACCGCAGATGAGCCGCCCACGTTCCCGGGGCCCGATCAGCATCCGCGTTCCCAGGATCGTCCCAGATCCTAGCCAGGTATTCCCTCTGCTTGCTTAAAAGTCCGTGAGAGAATTTCATGGTTGATGACATGGCCAGGATGCCGTCCACAAAGTCCTCGGCCTCCTTGTATTCTTGGTCGTGCTCTGCCCCGTCGCGCGGCCGGCTGAGGAGCTCGAATTGCCTCCGGCCGGACCACTGGGTCAGATGCTGCGCCCAGTAAACCTCGGTGATACACTCATAGAGAAGTACGTGCTTCGCAAAGTAGGCTGGGCCATCCCAGGCCAGGGCTGGGTCCCGGATGTGCCGGAGGCGTTCAACACAGAACATGTGGGAGATGTAGTCAAAATAAGACCCATACTCGAACTCGGGCGGCCCCCCAGTCGAGTTGGGCACCTCGTAGCGCGGGAGATGGCACAGCAGCGGGTGGCGGCTCATACCCGCCGTCCCCGGGGCGCCGTCCTCCCAGCAGGCGAGGTAGATGTCTTGCCAGTACTTGACGCCAAGACAACCTCTGCGTGCAGCAATCAGGCCGTTGAAGAACATGGCTATCTCGTCGCTGATGGTCATCTTGAATCCCATCATCTCCAGGTCGTCCTGCGGGTCCGCGAGCTTGTCCCAGCAGAGATCGTCCAGCCCGCGGAAGAGCATGAAGCCGACGTCAAGCCAGACGCCGCCGTGGAGGTAGAGAAGCGGGAGGCGCATCAGGTCGCCCATGTGCGCCCCGAGGTGGGTGTTGTTGGCCGTTGTCGTATTAGTCGAGGGAGGCTGGAGGAGCGCGCGAGGGAGAAAGCGTGCGGGCTCGGGGATGTATCTGGACCAGTGATTTTCTGACCCTTCGACCATATCGACCACACGTACTGTCCAGTCCTGGTGGCGTCGCACCCAGCTGATGATATTGCGCTGGCACCATGGTTTACAGTTTGCAAGTCCTGTGTCCCAAAACGCCCAAATATTGCGCTCTGAGCTGTCAACGGGTTTGAATGTCTGCAAATCTGTAAGAATTCCTTGGTCAGATCGTTGATCAAAAGTTGAAAACGTTGGGCGCTGTATGGGCTCCATCATGTCAGGGAAATCCGATAATGAATAGGTAAAGTTGAAAATCTTCGGAGCCCGTCAGCCATAAGTGACTCGCAGGTACTTATACAAGTTTTTCCTAGTCATTCTGCAAAGAGAATCCTTCGGATTACCTGAGCAAGCATCAGGACCTTGTCATCAACCCCATGTAATTTTTATTTAATCTTTTTCATCTCCCTTGGTACAGTGAAGCCTGAAATATAATTACTTGTGGCAAAAAGAAATGGTTTCTCACCTACCACAAAGAATTGTCAAATTTTCTAATTAGAATCTAATCCTGTGGTCATTCTGATCATTCTCATGTATTAAATAATGCCACGGATATGGTCAAAGAAGAACAAGTGGTCCAAATGAGGTCATGTTTGAGTAGGTGGGTAGAATTAACATGCTCTTGTGAGATGGTTGTTGAAATAAATATCGTTACCACGGAAAGAGAGAGAAAAGGCCCGATACTGTGAGACACCTGCAATATATATGGTTGACAAAGGGAATTTCTGTCTGTATCTGAACAAAGCGCTTGCCAAAAGCCATGGGCATAAACTACATGTAGCCCTCAACTTCATATGCTTCAGGCCCAAAATATACACATTCTCATCAGTGCATACTTCTATTACATCAAGTAACTCTTCTCTCTTGTTTTTACTATGATAATTCCCACTGAATGTTACATGATACACGGGCTATCCTTGAACAAGAAATGCGTCATATGAGCCATGTCCCCCTTTTTTTTTTCCTCCCCGCATTGTCGGATAATTATTATTGCCTTCAGCCTAGAGAAAAACTGGAGCCATGTTTTCTACCGTCTCTACAGGTTCTTCGGTCATCGTCCACTGCGCAACTCGGTTACCAGTCGGCTTAAGGGTCTAGTTTTGCTGAATACTTTACTCAGATACTTTTATGCATCTTCTTCCGCCTATGCTTAGTTACTTGAGTTGATTGCTTAGCAAACCTGACGTTCAGAAAGGAGACGAAAGCCCCTTGCGAGTGATTAAGGGCTCATGTCGACGTCTCTGAAGCGAAAGAGGAGCGATGCCCCTCCGGGTCCGCGGCCGGAGTCCAAGAAATTGGCGGCAGCATGCACCGCTTGCCGTAAGCAAAAAGTAAGTAGGTAATATTCTCGCTTTGCAGCACGAAAAACGCTGTTCATTTGTACAGACAATGCGCAACATTGAATCTTTGAATAGGGAAAGGGTGTCTTACACATGGAATATAGTAATTAATGCTTTTATCAGATCAAATGTGACATGCCCAGCGAGGAACCGCCATGCTCACGATGCGAAAGACGAGGCCTGTCGTGCGAATTGCATACGTCTGCGCTGAGTGTCTCCAACACAGACCGCAGGTTAGTATTGAATTATACACACACACACACACACACACACACACATATATATATATATATATAAATCAGTTGCATGTCATCCCAGGCGCAAATTAGAAGCGCTCACTACTAATTCATCCACCCACTCGAACCCAAGGCAAGTCATGCTGCTCGGCAAGGACATATCCAATATTTTCTCGACGCTCCAGCGCGTATGCGACAAGCTCAACATTGATTCCCCCTTTCCATTGAAGTCGGCACAGGAAGTAAACGGGGCGAACATTCACCTGAAGCAGCAGTCTGCGGAGGGTGCTGAAGAAGCCGGCGAAGGTAGCACCACCTCGGGGTTGTACGAGTTATCACCACCAGCCTCGCCATCGGCAGTACAAGCACCCATCGATCCATACCTAAGCGGCGGGAACCTTGGATCAGATGCTTCTCTCGCTAGAGGGATGGGCACAGGGGGAGATGGAAGTCCAGCCCAGAGGTTTCGGGGACGGGAGAGCGAGAGGGGGGATCTGGTCAGCAAGGGCATCATCACGCCAGAGCGCGCCGAGATGCTGGTCAAGCGTTATCTGCTCCATCTGGACCGATTTCTGTATGGGATTGCGGGTCACTATCGGGATGCCCAACAGGTCCGTGTAGCGTCCCCGACACTCTTTGCGGCCATGTGTGCCGTCGCCGCCTTTCAAGACGCCGAGAATAGAGAACTTTTCGACCTGTGCTATAAAGAGTACAGATCTCTGGTGTCGGCCTCCTTATTTGAGAAGAAGGACCTCGAGTACATCCGGGCGCTATGCATTGGCTCATTCTGGCTCCTGGATACCTCTAGGATCCTCCTCAGCGACGCTGTGCGAAGAGCTGCAGACTCTCGACTACATCACTATTTCCACAGATGGATGGAGTACTCAGCGACGACAACGATGACGAAAAGTCTAACGACATCTTCCGTTCCAGAATCTACAAATACAGGAGCGGATGCAGGAATAGGCACAGGCCCAGTGCTGCGTGATGACCCAAAAGAGGAGGCGAGAGACCGAGTTCGTCTCTGGTATCTGCTCTTCGTCTCTGACCGACATCTGTCTATTTTGCACAACCGAGACGCTCTGACCCGGCAGGAGAAAGATGCTATTGAGAACAGAGACAGTTTCTTAGTTAGTGAGAGTGCAGGACCGGTGCCCTCCAACCTGGATATCCGTCTCATCTCGCAGGTCTCGCTGTTGGTCATCATGGGCCAAATCCGGGATGTTCTAGGCTGTGAGCGGCCCAGACCACTGCCCAAGACCTTTGTCATTCAGTTCTCCCACTTCACAAATGATCTGGACCAGTGGTATGGGAAATACTCACCCTGCTTTGGTTCGTTTCCCTGCCCTCCTCTCTGCTCAAAGTATTCTTTCCTAGATCATCGCGAAGACGAGTGATCACTAATGTTGGCTAACGGTAAATAACTAGAACCTGATGAACACATTGGCGACTTCCCGCTGGCTGGTCTCACAATACATTATCAATATGCGCGACTGTACCTGAACCATCACGTATTTCAAGGCCTAGACGACAAAGACCCGATTCCTGTACATTTCCTCCCAGTTGCGGCTGCGGCACGAGATGCCGCCCTCCACATCTTCAGCATACTTCTCGAGAATTCTGCCCTGCGCAGCAACATCGTAGGCATGCCGCACTATTTTCACATCATGATCTCGTTTGCGGGCCACTGCCTGCTCGAGATGACCATGAAGCACCGCGAGGAACTAGGCATCGCTGCCGAGGACGACTTTGGCCGTATAGCCGCGGTGCTGACCCTCTTTGCCAGCACGCCCACGCTTCCACAGCCCCCCATCGCGCGAGCCCTGGCGGGCCTGACACGAAAGCTGAACGAGTGCACGGCAAGCCTGGGCATGGAGTCGGTACTCACGGGGAACCCCTTTCAAAAAGCCGAGTACACCAATCTCATAACAGACTTTAGTAGTGGTACGGCGGGAGAAGGAAGAGGAGGGGGGGGAGGAGGGGGAGTAAGAGTTAATGGTGGTGGTAGCAGTAGTAATAGTGGTGGAGCAACACATGCGATGCCTCCCTCTCCGGGTAACATGCAGACTTTTGGCGGATTGTCGGATGATTTCTGGTATGGGGACTTCGAAGACTTTCATCTGGCATTTCCGGCGTCACGATCTCAGCTATGAACACACACGCAGAAGAGCCATCTTCGATCTCACAACAGAAACTATTCAGGTTATATATACAGCCCTCTCTGGCTTGACACTTAAGAAGCAACGTAATCAAAATCACCCCCATTCAGGCCTGATCATCGTCGTCATGAAAGATGGTGATGCCCCAGTCCGGGCGGTTGAATCGTCTGCCTTTAATTTTGGCCAGCTCGTCAATCTGCCTCATCTCGTCCTCATCCGGCACAAAATTGTCTCTCAGGTTCGCTTGGATCCTCGATGGGGTCGTGCTCTTGGGGATAACACTCCATCCCTTGGCGATTCCCCAGCTCAGTATCACGTTCCCCGTCGCCACACCTCTTTTGCTGGCGATCTTTGTGATCACAGGTTCCTCGTGCAAGGTGCTTCCCGACCCACCAAGCGGACCAAATGCCGTCTGGTGGATGCCCTTGGCCGCGCAGAATTCATGCAGCTTGTTCTGTGGCAACAGCGGCTGGATCTCGGTCTGGTTGACAGCGGGCACAACCGTAGCGCTCGCCAACAACTTGGTAAGGTTCACGGTCGAGAAGTTGGCCACGCCAATGGCGCGTACCCTGCCCGTGCCGTCGTGGAGGATCTTCTCCATCTCGCGCCAGGTATCACAAAAGTTCCAGTCCGGGTCGTGCGTCTTGCGGTCTTCCTTGCCGTATTCGGCACCTGTCTGTTCCGGGCTGGGAAGTGTGACGGGCCAGTGCATGAGCCAAAGGTCGACATAGTCCAGGCCGAGGTCGTGCAGGGACTTGTCGAGAGCCTTTTTCGCCCGACGGTGGTCAGAAGACCACAGTTTGGTGGTCACAAAGAACTCAGACCGGGCCACGGGAGGTTTCTTAAGCACCCGGCCTATTTCGGCCTCGTTGCCGTACAGAGGTGCGCAGTCAAAGTGTCGGTAGCCCGCTGAGAAGGCCAGCTCAACTGCACGGGCTGCATCTCCTGATGCTGCTTTCCAGGTGCCAAACCCGACTGCTGGTATTTTGGCCCCAGTGTTCAGTGCGAAGAAGGGTGAAGGCGTTGAATTTGCTCTCTTATCGTTGGTGGTGGAGGTGGTGGTGGTAGTGGAGGGGGCAAGTGAGCTTTCCAAAGTCTCCAGGATCTGCATGGTAGAGATGGTGGTTTTGTACAAGTCCAGAGAGGCAGGCTTGTAAGGCTTGCGTGGGTAGAATGTGGCCTCGGAGGGCAAGCCCAACAAGGTGCCCACAAAGTGAGCAGCGCCGGCCTTGGTGGCAGCAAGTCCTTTCTTGCAAGCCGACTCGGCAAGGGCTACTTTTCCTTGCAGCTCACGAGCTTCCTCTATCTTGCCAGCCTGCCACAAGGTGAACAGTTTTGATACAGCCCTCGGGAAGACATTGCCGATTCCCGTTACACAGCCAACACCACCGGCTATAAGACAAGGAAGAAGCCAGTCGGACTGTCCTGAGAAGACGGCGAACTGAGAAGGCGGGAACTTAGCAGTCAGGCATGACACCTTGCCTGCATTGGCACATGTCAACTTGACGCCCACGATATTTGGATGCACTGCGAGACGCGAGAGCACGTCCACGCCGAGGTCAACGCCTGCTGTAACACCAGGGAACTAGTTCGAAATCAAACGGGTCAGGCTGAATCTTGGGAAGAATGAATTAATTTATTCCCGGGGGAGGGGAATTTACATTGTAGACGATGATAGGAACACGGCTATGATCCGCCACTTCGGAATAAAAATCCACGAGTGCTTGTTCCGAGACAGCCTTGGGCCAATAGCTCGGGGGCAGGAGGAGGCCAAAGTCAGCGCCAGCATCGACAGCATCATCGACAAGGCGCAAAGTCTCGACGGTGGACTGGCCACTAACCCCAACAGCCAGGGGAAATTTTGGGACGCCCAAGTCAGTAGCAGCCTTCCGTGCAGTGTGAATGAGACTGACACGCTCCTCAGGGAGGAGGAGGGCTGCCTCGGCTGTCGAGCCTTGGAGGACGAGACCGTTCACGCCGCTCGAGATCATGTATGACAAGTATTTGTACATGGCGTCCAGGTCGATCTCCTGGCGGGGAGTGTCCTTGTACAGGCTCACGACAGGACACCAAACCCCGGCGGGGATGGCGGGCGCCTTTGAGTCTTTCATGGGCATATTGTGATGAGTAGGACAGGAGGACAGGGTCATGCACTTGTGGACAAGGGACGATAGACCTGTTTCTTACTGTCGAGAGAAGAGATGGAGCAAGGGGAAAAAGACTAAAGAGTAATTACGAAGTGAAAGTGAATAGGTCATTAATCATTACTCTCATGACACTCGGCTAGATGAATAGGTACGGAGTGCTTGTCGGTATATTATGAAGCCCTCTGGAGAAGGGGAAGGGCGGGGGGTCAGTTGTGGCCTCGGCCGTATTCTTGATCACGGGTGCAAAACCGTAGTATTGTGTTGCGGCGGAGGGCCTCCGATGCGGGTCCTGCTCCGCGCGCGGGCTGGTTGGGGGGCTGCTGCTGTAATACATGCAGTACACTGCGGGACTACCAAGGACGACGCAAGCACCCAATGAATCCTCGTCCTGACTCCACATCAAGTCTACACCTACGGGAAACAGGTCCGGATATGAGGTCCAGCCCGGCTCAGATCATCCGCACAACCAGACTATGCGGACGGGAACAACAAGAATTAGGGAATGCTGTGCTACGATGTCATCAATAGAATAAAGTGATAGCCACCATCTGCTGATGATTTCACATAAAAGTTCTCCGCCAATTACAAATTCTGTGTTGTGATTCATTGGATCCTGACTATCTTTCCATTCCCCAAAGTCGAGTGTACTAGACGCTACTACGGCGTTAGTCTGAACCCGGCCGGAAGACAGCTCCGGTTTGAAAGCCAGAGGTCGGTGGATGGATCCGGAGCGAAACCCGCGGTGGAAGATCATCGGCGTCGTCCAAATAATTTAGGGGAAAATCTTGGAGGTATTTTCAGTTCGGGTATATTTCCTAATCCTGCGTGGAGCTGCTTGTGTATTCTCCTCAGCATCTCAGCTTCGCCTTAGCTTCTTAACCCAATATCGTTCGTCTCTGTTCGTCTTCTCAAACATCATGACTTCAAGAGCTAGCAAAGCAGGCCCTCCGGCTTTGATCCCGTTCGCTGAAGTTAAAAAACATGGTTTTGCTGGAGATTGTTGGATTATTATCGAAGACAAGGTGTATGATCTGTCAGCGTTCGATCATCCTGGAGGTTCACAGAGTGAGTTTGATCTTAGAAGACCTGGCACAAGATCGAGCTAGACGATTTGGTCACATTACTACTTCAGTATTGACTTGGATGTAGTCATTTTGAAATATGCAGGCAGTGATGCAACTGCAGCATTCAGTGAGATACATGCCCCAGGCATTCTCAAGGCTCTTCCCCCAAACCAGCTCAGGGGTCTAGTAGATACCAAGACAGTGGAATACACCAGTCGAAACGGCAATACTCGTCAGTCCAACACAAGTTGCCCGCCACTACAGAGCATCATATCGCTGCATGACTTTGAGACAATCGCCCGGGAAACATATTCCGCCAAGACGATGGCTTTCTATTCGTCTGCCGCTACCGATTTGGTATCACACCACGCAAATATACATTGCCATCGACAGCTTCTCCTGCGGCCCCGAATTTTGAGAAACGTTCGAGATGTGGTCACTAAGAGGCGGATTCTGGGCTGTGACTCGAGTGCGCCCTTCTTTGTCAGCCCTGCAGCTATGGCAAAGCTAGCTCATCCAGAGTGAGTACATCCTACTATCGAATTATTCTTTGATGACTATGACTTGATTACTAAAGAGTATTGAAGTGGTGAGCTTGCCATTGCACGAGGATGTGGAGTGCAGGGCGTTATTCAGATTGTCAGTATCGCGCCATATAATTACACGAGAAACAGAATCTGGGTTTCAAATTTATACTAACAAGCAAGCTGTTGTGACTAGATATCGACAAATGCATCCTACCCTCTAGAAGACATTGTTGCTTCTGGCCAGCCGAACCAGCCATTCTTCCTTCAGCTGTATGTTAACTCCGACCGACAAAAGACGGAGGATCTGCTGCGATCGGCAAAACAGCTTGGTATCCGAGCTATCTTTGTCACAGTGGACGCCCCTGTTCCTGGTAAACGGGAGGCAGATGAGCGCATAGCCGCCGAGAATATTGTCTCCGCCATCAGTGGTGCCATTGCAACCAACGACAAGAAAGGTGGCGGGCTTGGTCGAGTGATGGCCAAATATATCGACTCGACGCTTGTTTGGGAGGATTTGGCATGGATTCGAAAGGCAGCCGGAGGGATCCCTATTGTTCTTAAAGGAATCCAAACGGCAGCAGATGCCCAAAGGGCTGTTGAATTTGGTGTTGATGGAATTCTCTTGAGTAACCACGGCGGGCGGTCCCTTGATACGACTCAGCCTGCAATGCTCACGCTTCTAGAACTGCATAAGGTAAGACTATGTAATTACTATGATCCATGGATACTAGACCTCATGCTAACTACAGGGAACCGCTCATTTTCAGGTCTGCCCCCGGGTTTTCCATCAGCTTGAGATTTATGTCGATGGCGGTTTCACACGAGGCGCCGACATCCTCAAAGCCATTGCACTCGGCGCCGTCGCTGTAGGAATCGGCCGGCCGTGGTTGTATGCAGTGAACTACGGCCAGGCTGGTATCGAGCACATGTGCGAAATCTTGAAAGACGAGCTTGTGACTTCAATGAAGCTGAGTGGGATCACAGACTTGGATCAGGCACACCCCGGAATGGTAAACACGAGTGCACTTGAGCCATTGATACGATCTTCCGACTCTCACCCTTGGATACAATGGACACCTAGATCTCGATTGTAAAGTGGAAACTTCGGAAGGTATTCTCATAGACTAAGCATATAAGCATGAAGATGGAGGAGTATCTAATTAGCACGCAATTCTCGCTTAAGAGCATTCGATTCTCTGCGACCGGATTACAATGGCATCGCAAAATTGCAAGAGTTCAGAAAGTGGTTGAAGTTGGATTAAAAGAACTGCACTGTTGTATTGGAGTAATGATAGTAGAGAGCAGATCATCGGGACACAAATAGATGGGAAAGTTCTATAACAAAGTAGCCTGCCAGCAGTGTAACCTACGACCACCAGTGACCAGCAATCCACGCTGAAATGCATCTCTTGTGTACTGTATGGTGAGTCACTACAATCTCATGCTATGTTCTGTAGATAAGCCTAGGTAGGATTTTCGGCCACCTTATCCAATGTAATAGCAGGGCCTCCGCGATACGGTAGGGATAAATTCAAACAGAAAAACTTGTCCGGGCTCGACACTCACCGACATGATTTACACCATCATAGCTTACAGAAAAGTCGGCAACATTTCTGAGGACTCGCCATCACCCATGTTCCTGATACCATAGGCCTCTTTTCGAGTTCTATGTCCACATCGATCTTCGTAGATTCTTCCCATGGCCGGCTGGCGAGGAAGTTGGGCCTGTGCATGCCTGTGGTCCTCCTCAGCCGAGACCAACTATATATGACTAGCTTGTGTGATGAGGTCGAACGTTCATGACTTCTGATGTACCAACAATAGACTTGTGAATAAATTATTTACGCTGGAAACGCTACATAGGGTGGGCACAGGAGTCCTCGCAAGGATGTCTTCTCATGGTAGGCAGGCGTTATGCCGCCACCCGGAACAGTTCTGGGCCTGAACTAGTTACTAGGGATAGTGGCTGCAGATCAGATGGGTACCAAAAAGCTGCTGGTTGTTTCAGGGCTGTAGAAGTATGCTATAACCTCCCCATGTTTGGTCTTTCGAACATGATAAGCCCCGAGGCAAGAGTTGAGGACTATCGGCCTTGATCTCGCGAGCGTTTCTGAGCAATATCTGACGGGATGCTCTAGCGAACATGATGGTGGAAAACATAGCCCCGTTTGAGCATGACAAAGACAGAAGGATGAGAGGAGTCTCAATCTCTCATTGTCGTTCGGCTTCACACGTGATACAGGACACATGGACTGAAAGTCTCGTGTCTCCCCTGAAACAGCTAATCATGAATATCACGGATAAGAGCTTGAATATTCAAACTTGACCCGGACTTAAAGACGTTTGTCTGGGGTTTGGTAGACAAGTTATGGCGGGAACCGGGGAACCGGCGCAGCATCAGAGAACACCAGCCTTAGGGAGTTTATTAGACAAGGTCATCGCCCAGGGTATTTGAGAGAGACAAGACTGTTAATGGCCGGAAATGAAGTCGCCTCACATCCAATGTAAAATGACAGAAACATTGCCTTAAATTCTTTCTTGGGAGTTCAGAGAGGTGAGTTTATCAGGAATAAGATTGCATTGCAAACAAGTATGCGTCTTAGTTTGGTTCCTACTGGAAGAAGCATTGTTGAGACATCTTCCTAGGACATGAAAACAAGAGGCTGGTTTACGCAGAAGTATTTACTTTCTAGCCCTTATACACATTTCTATCATGGGTTCAGCTGGCCGCAGTATGATTGGTCCTTTCTCTCTACTTCAGCTTGCCATTTCGAAATTGTTGCGTGTCTGTTCAATATCATCGATCAACTTCAAGAGCATCTTGTTCTAGTATGTACTTCGGCACCATGAATGGGGCAACGCGACAAGCAGGATTCACAGCATAGTAGCAACAGTAGTAGGAATCCCCTAAATTAGCATGTGGGTGGTTTCTTTTCAAACACTGGGTGTAACATCTTAATTCGGATTGCCTCTGCTACGCCTGGGGGCCCAAGACTAAGTACTCACCTTCTAACGGGGAGGCGTGCAGCGCAAGGCGTTGGGAACGAACCACTGTCCCAGAAGCGCTGTATAAAGCCCAGTTTTTTTTTTTTAAAAAAAAAATAGCATGAGGCCACATACTGCTGCAGGACAGGCCGATGGCTGCCGTGTCCAGGGCTAGTTGGTACTGGCACCAGGACGAAGACGGGTCGGCCATGCTGAATTCGTCGTTCCCACACACGACTCACGCAGCTAGGGGTGGAAGATCACTCAGAACAAGGTGGCCCTAAACAGCTCTATCAAGGAGGACACCAAACTTCAGGGAGCTATCTCGTTGAAGGCATCTTCTTGGAAATGCCAATTGTGGAGGTGTGAACCACCCATTGGATTACGTACATACGCGAATGCCATGTTATATAGAGATCGGATCAAGCAAGTACGTAACAACAAGCAATGAATGACAGGTGTCTTGCAAGGACACAAAATACATCTCGTCGACAGGTCGATAGCGAAGCGAGAACACCTCCCCAGAGCATCCATTCTCTCAGCCTGTCCACCTCCCGTCCACGTGGTCCTGAACAGCCGCGGGAAGCACCCTTAAGGGTATTCCGCCGCGGAGAGCCATGCTGGGAAGGGGGAAGTCTGGTTGTCCCTGGAAAAGCCACCGCCAAGTCCCTTCAAAAACCACACGCACCACGATCAACCCAGCATAGCTTCAACTCAAAAAAAACTTCGACTCGAAACATCAGTCCACCTCCGAAGTCTTGCCCCGCCCCGACTTCGGGAGGTCACCAATCTCGATCGCGCCTTGTCAGCACGTTCCGGCCCAAAGGGAAGTAAAGTGTACTAAGCGGCATGCTTGGGGAGACAATGGAGGGTGGGGGGCGTGTGAGGGTGAGAGTGTGTGTGCTTGCTCACAACCCATCGCACTCCTGGTCCGCCCGGAAAAAGGGGGGCCTTCCGTAGTCCAATGCAAGCAAATTTAGTGACCAGCATGATGAACGTGGTGCATGCTCCGCCCACTGGAGGCAACCAGAACGGCCTGTGACGGCCAGTGGGCTGAACCTTTCTGGCTACCATAGTACTGGCTAGAGACAGCCCCCCTCCCTTTACTCCCCTTTTCCCTCTTGCTGTCCTAGCTGATGTCCCGTCACCGTGTGTAAGAGACTGTGCGATCACAAGATGGATCCACGCATCGACAGGAAGCTCTTGTCTCGAGTTTGATGCGATTTGCCCCCACCCTCCCCTTCCCTCCCCCTTCTCTTCCTGTCTTCTCCTCCTTTGCACCGTCCAGGTTTTTATGGTTATTTTTCTCTGATCCCTTTTATTCCTTTCACAGAGTGGCCCGATCCCGTAGACAGATCTTCTATCGGACCGAACCACTCGGGAAGTTTTGATCGACGTTTGCTAACGCAATGCTCTCCTACACATTTGGCGCATTGGTCCCCTGATAAGTAAAGGGCGGGCTGGCTCTCTGCCAAGCTGCCAACTGTGAACCCAGCCGTGTGCCCTCGGAGATGATGTTCTCAGGGTGACAGGGTCTACGTCCATGTCCACGACCACCAGGGTGTAGCAGCACAAGCAAGAGGCTGAGAAAGCAATATCGAAGACATCGCACAAAAGTACACAGTCGGGGAGATCCTTGGGGCTCCTCATCTCGGGCGCGACTTTTCTTCTCGGCTGTACATTTAGAGGGTCTGGAACTGCTCGTTCTTAATACTACGTATACGTCGTCTCCACCGGAAAAGCATGCCAAGGAATGCAACTATAGAGCCCTTGCTATTATTATGATCCAACGGCCAGGCCGAGTTCCCAAAGTCATGATAGCAAGATCCCTTTCCTAAGAACCCTCGATGCTCATGTTGGTTATGGCCTCGTGTGCTTCCCCGGAGCAACACAATGATCATCCCTTGGTACCCCGGGCCATGAACAAGCCTCTCTTTCCAAGTTTCACCCCCATAGACACCTCTCCCATCTTATCAATGGCAAAGTCCTTCCCCGCCTCGGCATTAACGAAGATCTCCCTGATCTGCGCCTCCTCAAAGCCGTGATGCGCCACCGTGTGTTGTGCCTTGAGCACTGTTGACTTTTCGCTGTCCTCATGTCCGTGTCCGTGTCCATGATCATGACGATGATCATGCCCATGATGCTGCCCATGACTTGCAATAGGCGCATGCGTAAGAAAGTCGACGATCACCAGGACGCCCCCGGACTTCAGGCGAGCGACAAGGCGATTTGCTGCAAGTTGGGGATCGTCAAAGTGGTGAAACCCGAGCCCGACGATCGCCATGTCGAAGTCGAGGAATTCTGGGTTTCTGAAAGCTTCTGGATCTTCGTCATCAGGAATACAGAGGTTGCCATGGTATGCAAACATCTCATCTCTGGCCAAACCCTTTGGACAGGAATGCATGTCAGCGTCTAGAACAGGACGTTGAATCTTGATGGGGGTGTGAGCAGCAACTCACCTGATTGCTAGCTCGCGTATTATAAGTATCGACCATCTTCTGCGAGAGGTCAATGCCTACGCACTGTGTCGTATATGACGCGAAAACCTGACCTCAGCAGTTCATGTCAGCAGTCGCCCACGTCTGGCTCGAAAACAAACGAGCTGCGTCACGAGAAAAGGAGAGAGAGGGGGGGGGGGGTTGAAGGGCTGACTCTAGACATGGCGCCCGTGCCGCAAGCGTAGTCAAGAACCCTCACTGCGCGTGTAGGCTTTGCATCTTCCTCGACTTTCCAATCCCCAGAATCATCATCCTCAATCCAATCCACGCCAATGAAGCCTCGCCTGGCTTCGATGCGCCTTGCGATCTCTGCAGCGGTCTTCTCATGCTTCTCGTCATAGTTGGCAGCTTCATCACTGTGAGGACCACACGCCGTGTTAGCTTTTCATACAACCCAGTCGAGCGAGCATTTTCGTCCCAATCAGCCCGGAAGAGAAGGAGAAATAGAAAGGAAGAAACTATGATGGCAACCCACTCGAAGTAAGCCCGGTTTAGGTCAGTCCTGTCCTCCATTCTGTACGATTATGGTAGACGTTTTTCTGCCGGCCAAGCTACGCACAACTTCCAGTCAACGATCGATTTCCTGCTTAACGATACGAGATGGAAAGAAAGCAATGTCGTTGAGCTGCACAGAATACCCAGTTGGCGCGCCCAGACACGCAATTGAAGCCACATTATCAGCAACGCGGCCGGAGACTTTCTGGGCGCCCAGTCATGCCCTCGGAAACATTTTCAAGAGTCATACACATGTAGTTCTGGCGATGGAAGATCCACTCGAGCAAAGTGTCCGAGCAAACAGGAAACCTCATGGTGAACCGTCCTCCCCTGAGAAAGCAAGTGATCGCTGTTAGAGCCTCGCGAATGGGCCATACAACATCATCAGCATTCACTACCAGCCTGGGCCGGTGCCTCCAGACTGGGATGGCCCTTTACACCATCCAGCTTACACCTTGGTGTGAGCTGGTAGCACCGGCCCGCCTAACCCCAAGGAAACCTTGAAGGAAAGAAAAGCAAAAAGATTGAGTGTTGCACCTACGTCGTGGTGGTACAGAAGCACCCGAATCGAATCTAACAACTGATACCGAGTCGATGCCTGACTGCAGGCGGCTGCCGCCTGAACAAGTGGCTCTTGTCTGATGGAGGGCCTGTTAGGCAACTTTCCCGCCCCTTGACCCCCGAAAAACCAGTCTGCCCGCCCTCGCTAGCAGTTCGACTTGGTGTGTATAGCCAGGTAGCGTGCAAGTACGTTGTGGACGTGTAGAGACGCAGGAGGAAGAAGAAGCGGTGACATCAACAGGTGGTTGGGAGGGGGGGAACGGACGAGCACACGATGGTGGGTGAAACAGCATGCACAGTGTCGGGATGGGCCCAAGTACAGGACAATCATGCCAAGCAGAGTTTAGGAAAGAGATAGAGTGGTCACTGAGAAGAGAGCTTGCAAGGGCAAGGGCAGCAGAGGAACCTTGGAAGCTATTCCCCTTCCACCCCCTTGGACGATGCCGGCTGCAGCCTGGTCACAAGCTGGCATGCTGGGACAGGACTCTAGCCACTAGGGATCCAGTGTGGGCCTCCCTCCTTGTGATCGCGGACCGATGCGTGTCGTCCGGCTGCGGGCCCCTGTGGCTCACTCTGTCAAGCTACAGGGCCCGTACCAACAGAAAAGCAGGCAGGACAGGCTCTGAATTTTGGCCCTTCGCTGTCGCTCGTTGGCATTCATTCCTTGGGAGCTTTCCGATCTTCCCGTCCCTTCCTCTGCCCGACCCCAAGGCATGCACACACACACACACACACACACACAACACACATGCACACGGCTCCTTTGGGATTTATCACGAGGCCAGCTCCTTCGTCTCGGTCCCAGTCTCAACACCCTGCTCGTGCCCGATCCTTCCTCGCTTGTCGCCCTGTGGTCCCAAGGTCCAGGTCGGACGGCGACAAGCGAGATGGACATCATCACCATGAAACGCCACGATTGCCCAATAACGGGCTGATCTGCAGCAGACAGGTCCCAGGTGCTAAACAACGGGTCGACGCCAATTGCGGGCTGCTCCCGAAAAGGTGGAGCCTTGTCGATATCGCGAAAGATTATACGTGCCTTTGCAGTGACACTTTAGAGCAGAGCCACGCCATCCAGCTCGGGGTCGGAAGGATTGGAGCTAAGCCAGCCCTCTCTCTCCCAGTCCAAAAGAAGGGAAGGGGAGAGGACTGATACGCCGTGATCTGGCGATGCTTTGTCCCAAGGGACGAGAAAGATGAACAACCTGCCTATCAGCGCAACCCCTTGGTGATGATCTTGGAAATGCCCACGTGCGCTAGCTGTAGGAGATCAGTGGAAAATCGATAGACCGCCGACTCACCCGACATCGATAGGGAAGAAGCCTAGAAGGGGGAGGGGGGAGGGGCGACTGGTCTCTGGTCTCTGGTCTTTGTGAGATATCACATCTTGGCATCACAGCATGATGGTGTGGCCTTATGTATGCGCGATGAGAAACTTGATATAGGTCTCATGTAACATCGAGTTGGGTGGCCAGCATTTTTTGGGGTCGCAGCTTGCGAAGTTGAAGCCCCCGCACACCACCAGCCAACTGCATCCGCTAGAAGAACAATGGCGGCGGTGCTTTTATCCCGTTCCTCGAAAATGATCATGCTGCCTGCCAACGGCCAAATTGGATTTGAACCCGCGAGACACTGGGTGCGAACATGCCGCAAACGGGACGTTAGTGGCTACCATAACTGACCCCACCTGTCTCTGATCTCCCTGGCAGCCTAGGTAGTGACCTCTTCGGTTGTGTCACCTGCCAGTCATCTTCGATGCTTGGACGGATCTTGACCTTGCTGGCGAAAGCGAGTGAGCCCGTTCTGCGGACGTTGTCTATCAAGCAAGTGAATCCTATCTCACTTCAGGTTCACCACCTTACCGGGTCCTCACCGCCGGTCTGTGTATAGAAACGCGGCCACCCGGTGGCACAGCAGACAGGTTCCGTACGTTCTTTGTCTTGTTTGAACCAGATCCATGTACTCTCGAACCATGTACTTCGTACAAGATCAAAACTCGGTAGGACCTGGGAGGGTGTGCAATTAGGGCAAGCAAGACGGCAGGGCTATATGCCGCGATTGGGAATAGGCGACACACCAGACCTGCTGTGAGAAGAGAAGGTAAAAGATCCACACCGGGGTCTAACAGTATCATAGACACAGCCTGTCAGCGTATTCGTAGGTTGAAAGACGCATTCATCTCCCCAATGTCGCCCTTGAGATATGTCATGGTATTATGGATAACCCCATCACCAAAAGAAGCGTCAGCGCCGAAGCCACACATGTCTCTCACCAGGCTTGATGAGGTGTGCGGCGAGTCAGCGCCCGGCATAGGCAGGGATAAAAAGAACGCCAGATGGCCCGAGAAACGGGTCTCAGACACACGTTGGTGGATCTTTTGACATCGAATGGTTCTAACACTCTGGCCTGAAGTGGCTTGGCTTGTGTCGCTCTCCCACGGGAAGGAAGCATGGGAAGAAAGGATTCCCGCAGTCATTGTCGATCGTGTTCGTCAAGACGGAGCGGCAACGTCGAGGGGCGGTTGGGGACAGAGGTTGCTGTCACTGCCCTGCCCACAAGCCCAATTCGTGAGATATCCCCGAGGATAATGCAGGGATCTTGAGGGGGATTTACCATGGAGAAAGCTCGCAGAAGGGGCGTGGGATGACCGATGCCATCCAGCTGAGGTGGAGAACAGACGGCGCAGTCGGTTCAAGCCGTCATGTTCGACTTTGACTCATGTCGAAGAATCGCCCATGATATTCCCCACCACGTCGCCGACGTTACTGAATTGCCCCTATGAGCCCGGCGGGCTTTAGAGGGAGGATGTTGTTGGTTCAACAAGCCGTGACATGTCCGATGGAGCGCTCGCTTGTGGATCGATTTTCTGAGACTGCAGATGCGAATCATATGCTGTAGCCTGCCCCGAGAAGAGATCGCATCGCCTCTTTCTCCTCGTGTCATCGGTTCACGCACATGCGGTACCACCCTCAGGGCGGTAATGGTATTGGGAAAACAAGGTAGTAACCCTGTTTTCCTCATCAGGCAAGTCGAGGGGACGGGACATACCTGAACACGGATACTACGAGTCTAAGCCGCCCGCCGTGACGCTACCACAGTGTACAGGAGCGTGTGGCACCTCATTTGCCGGGAGGAAGCTTTTCAATAGGCAAGACATGGCGCCTCGTGGTGTGAGCCTCTTGTGCGCAATCGCTCCCTGGGTAAGACGATGCATGCATGTCTCGGCTAAATCTGCCCATGTTTGCCACTTGCTGCCCCTTGTTCCCCTCTGCGACGCACGTGGGGAGAGGGGAGAAAGAGAGAGGGAGAGAGGGAGGGAGGGAGACAAGAGGCGGGAAGCCTCGGCGAAATGTCGACCCAACAGGCTGGGCCCGAGGAGCGGCAAGACGGGAGGTGAGATTGACGAGTCCGGGAAGATCTGACAGAAGGGCGACCGACGGCGCTGGACCATGCGTGCGAATGTGTGCTTCGCGGTGATAAATCCCCTATGAACTCCAAGAATTAGAAGGCGAAACCCTCCTCCCCCATCTCGCTCCTCTACTTTTTCTCTCCTACCACAATAGTTCTAGCCTGGCATCCGCTGATGCGAAGATGTGTGCCGGCAAGTTTTGGAATGAAGTGGTGGACGTCCCCTCCTTCACCCGACTAGGTCCTGTGGGTCGCGGGAAGTCTGATGTTACACCGTGCGAGGTCGGAAGTCTGGCGTAACATAGCGCCCAATACACCCCCAGGTTGTAGTCGATACTTTCCGCGCTGTACCACCTAGTCTGATGACCTGCAGGCTCGCACCGGCCAAGGACGGAAGCGGGAAGGTTTCCTCGGGCCTTGCTGCAACCCCACGGGTGGCCCACCGCCTTTTTCCCGCACACAAAAGACGGTACCCGTGCGTGAAGGATGAAGCACTGGAGCATAATCAGCACTAAGGAGGGGGGGGGGCCAGCATCAATGCCATGACTGAATTAATGCAATGCAGCAACTCACCTCGAGGTCTCTTTCTTTTTTCGGTGACAACAGATGCGAGTGGTGCCATGAGGGTGCCGTCGCATGCACGGTGCCGGATTTAGCGACGAGGCAACCGTACGAGGAGGTGTCTAGGCGATAGCCGAGCATGCAGCAGGCTGTTGCTTGGGTTTTGGCCCCTGCAGCGGTGCGATGCAATATAACCACTACGCCGTAGTACCGCCCTCTCTGCCTTCAACTTGAAGCAGCCCCGGCCTCGGTGTTTCTTACAGCCCCAATCCCCGTCCAGTCCCTTTTACTTCATGGATTGTCCCTCCACAGCAGAGAGAGATCCCATGGTCAGCTGCCAACCGGAACACAGATCCAGCATGGCAGAAACAGGACCAGCGGGAAGTAGCGGGCCTCCGCATACCCTGATGTTCACGTGATGTTTGTAAGGGGACCACCCCTGCACAAGCGACCCTGACGTGAGAAGAATTTGGCGGTGACAAGGAGGCCAGTCGTACAGGAAAGACAGTCGGATGGTCGTGGAACCCCGTGCTTGCGCTCGCATCTCCGGCCCCCCGCCCCCTCTCCAGAGCCCCAATGAGTCTCCTGTGATCGTGGTCAGCTGCATGGAGCTGACCACCAGCTCTGGTTCCGGTGGCCCTTTGTTTGGTCCGTGTCGGGCAGGCAACGTGAGCAACTCTTGCTCTCGTGTCACACCCGTCGGCCTAAGTACCTAACAAACTAGTCCACAGGCGACGTAATACTCCCCAAGACCAGAGTTTGATGGGATGTTCTCATCAAACTACTGCAGTGTAGGCAGGTCTTTAGGTCATCTACAATTTTTCAAATGCAGAAGCGTATCAAGCCAATTCACAGATGGGGATGCCAAGCAATCATGTGGAGACGAGGCATCGTGTGAGTTGTTGTGCTGTGCGCCCCGCGTAGACATGTCTTACACACTGCGTTCTGATCGTGAATCCTCCATCTTCAATTGGCTGTCTCCAATTCTTTTTCCTTTCTTTTTTTCTTGAGTGAAAAAAAGAGTTGGAGTCGCAGCCGTGAGATGCCATAGGACCCCTTGTTGTCTTCAAGTCCTCGCCCTAGGGAATGGTTTAGAGAAGTGATGAGTCGCTTTTTTCTTTTTTCGGAGCAAGTAAGTAATAGCTACCTCATGCTGGGCACATGGTCCGGCACTATGCAGGTTCAGAGATTGGTTCGCTGCTGGTTAGTGCCCAGTCGCTCTGGTATCGTGCCCTTTGTAGGTCAGCAGTGAGAAGTGATGTCGGCTCAGAAAGTGATAGTCAATCCGAGCAAGATGTCAATGAATCCAATGGTTCTCATGAAGCCACGCCGCACGTTGACCCCTTCGTGAGTTACTATGTCAGCGCTTGAGAGCGGGGTCAAGCGTTGACCCCGTGACACTCTGGCAATCCTGATTCATGGCAGACGTACCTGTATGTTCAGTCAACATCTAGAAATGTGCACCTCTCGGGAGCCCATTCACTGAGCAGTAATCTCACCTGGAGGACCAGACCGAGAGATGTATGGTCGAAGCTCTTCCAGCAGCACTTCGCGGCGTCAGAAGAGGCATCTGCTCGAGGAAGACTTGTCTCGTGCCAGACTGTGCTCGATCACGACGAGCATTCGGGTCACCCCTAGCTGCCGCGGCGGGGCTTTCTTCACAACGCTAGATGTTCATGAGCCTGCCACTGTTTCCAGCGGAGAATCCCCGGAACCATAAAGGTAGTTCAGGAGATCTTGGTTGTGATTCCTATGTCCTCAGGCGCCATAGTACCCCTAGGGTACGGTCAAGTACGTGATACTGCAGTCTGAGTCGTGCCAATCACTCTTTGTCAGGGGCAAGGCAGGACTTAGCACGTTCCATCGCCACCTGCGCAGTGTCATCCAAAGTCTCTCGGCTTCATGGCATGTAGGGCAAGGAAGTGATAATGAGGATTCACTGGCTGAAGTGAATCTATTTCTGCTTTTAAATAATGTGAAGATTCCAAAACCGAAGACCTATAATAAGTTAGCCTTGACGGAAAATACTATGCCGAAGACCATTCGCGGGCTCGGTCTTCCACGAAAATTGGTACTCGGTTCGTCTTATCATAACTCAGCATCGCACAAGTCCTGTCCGAGAAGAAAGTACTGCCACAACATCCTACTTGTTGTGCTGAGGCGCTAATGGAAAGTAACCATTGCTCTTTGCGCAAGAGGATCGGCTGGCTGTTTTCGTTCGTGTTAGACAGACAGCACTACTGACTTTCCGGCGAACTGCAGCATTTCGAGCTGCTTGTACTGGTGTGGTCTCAGTAATCGAGACTCAATGCCTTCGAGAGGAGTATTCAAGACCTGCGTGCAGACTGATTCGGGTGTATAGACTTACCATACTGCTTCCCATTGCTGCACGCTGGTTCGTGTCATGTGCGGGATCATACCGTTGCTAATTTCGTTGTACGCTAGAGCGGTAAAGCTAAACAGGTTCGCTCAGCGTCTAATCTTAGTAGTCGTGGCAGCCTGCACTCATTAGAGTGCGCTGAGCAGACTGCCCCTCCCACCGGCCCGCACTTGGTTTGATGCAGCCTTATGCCATCCTCAAGGCCAGTACAGTCGCTCTAGGATGTGCCGCACGTTCCAGCCATGTCTTCTCACGCGGCATGACCCGACCGTCCCGCGGAGGTAGTAAAATGACAGGGCAAGCTCGCCGCTCAACACACCAACTGCTGTGACGCAAGGCAACAGCGGTGCTAAGCAACGCTCGGCAGCAGAAATTGAACCATCCGTGGGAAAACCTTCGCAACAAAAGCGGTCACTGTTCCGGCCGTCTGAAGCCGCATTCAGTCTGATGACACCCAATCTACTCCGAGGCGTAGGAGCTTGACGAAGATTTCTGTGGTCCCGATGCACTTGTTGGGGGCGAACGCAGCCCCCCTGATCTTGGAATAAAGTGAGTTGCCGGGGGAGGCTAATTAACACTCTCAACTGGAATACCGTTAGATTGCCCAAGTCTCTCTCCTCCTTGCTCCCCGGGTAATTAGTACGGCCTCAGCAGAGATCAAGAAGCAATGACGCATGATCAGAATGACTGAGAGTACATACTGATTGGTGTGAGGAGGGGGACGATGCTCGTGGCAATACTTTCCGTTGCAAATGCCCGGTCAAGCTCGTGCGAGGCCCTCGTGGCGCTAGAAACATCAGTCGTAACGTACCTAGTAGAGCACTACGGCATTTGGTAATTACGAGAACCAAGCCAGGGATGTGAACGAGAAGTTCGGCGAACGCACCAGACCATTGGCAGCGCAGTGCCTGCTCAGCTTGCCCACTGCCTACTCCTGCATCACCACCGATCCTTTCCTATGAACTACCACGTATACTATTAGTCCTACTGTGTAGTAGTTCCTGGAGAGGGGGTCCACCTACAAACACTCGACAGGTACTTTGAGTTTGCACTGTCTCCGGCCTTGGCTGAGCGGCGTCGGTGGGCTGAGCAAGGGTGACGATCGCGTGAACGGTGGAGTCGGCGATTCTGCGAATGGGGTATCTTCGGAGACCCTTGCTTGTCCTTAGCCGCGATTCTGTGCCTCTGCCTGTCTGTCTGGAGTTGACCAAGCCTTCCACACCTTGAACTCCCGTCCGACCGTCTCCTCCCTTGCATTGCCGCTTGCACTTTTCCGGCGGTCTGGGTCAGCGAAACCTTTCGCCTGCTAGGAGAAGATGGACACTAGTTTCCATAGTCAGTTGGAGACCTTGTGACCACCTTGCTGCTGAGGCAGGAGAGAGCTTCAACTGCACTTCGCAGGCTGCGACCTGCATGAAATAGGAACGCTAGCTGAGGATGTGTCCCAGCTCCCTGAGAGAGAGAGTGTGTGTAAGTGTGTGTGTGTGATGTACTGGGGAATGTAGGCTTGTGATTCGCACCCACAACGTGGGGAAATGGTCTGGAGCGCTGGAGTGCGAGGGGGTGTGCCCAGCGCCACAAAATCGTCTAGGCTAGACAAATTTGACCGCTCGGCTGTCGATAATCTGTCCAGGCACTCGGTGTCGTTCTGGGAGTTGTGATCATGGCACGGGTAATCCTGTGGTATGTGGGCGCTACACCCTTGCCCTGCCCTGCCCTGCCCTGCCCTGCCCGCAGCGGGTGGGCCATCGAATTTAGTCCACCTAAATTCTCTCTGTATGGTATACATAATCTGGTCAGCACCACCCAAGGGGATGGACACACGCGCGCCCATGATCACGAAAAGAATAGCGGATAGATCGTTGTCCATATCGCTGGGCGCTGGCGCGCTGGCGCGCTGGCGCGCTGGCTCGTGTCTAGACTCTGTTGTTGGATGGTGTCCTAAGGAATGGTCAGCGACAGTATGATGATCTTCTGGGGGCGGGTTGCCGCGTGTGGTCCTCCTGTGTTCCTCCTGTGTCCCTTGTCTGCCATAAAAAAGCCTACATCAGAGGCGACGAATAGTCTCGAGCCTCATCTGCAGGTGAGGTCGTGGATGGCGTCGAGTTGCCCCAGAGGACTGTACATCGTAGCATGTACCCTACCGTAGTACACCACAATAAGGATGAGATGGGATAGGGTAAGAGGTACCTTGGTCGAGGTTCCAGTAAGGCGGGCCATTGGCAGAACCCCACCTCAGTATCTGGTACCCTTCTATGCTAAGCTACTAAACCGACATGGAAGGCACCAACGACGACACCAGCTGACCTCCCATGCACGGCAGGGGCGGTAACTTCGGGCAGGTACGGTCCGCAAAATTTGTACCAAGCATGTACGCCGGTCTCTGGCCTGAGTGGGCAGAAGGCGCAAGGGTGGGCGGGCACACAAGGTGGGCAGTGCATCTTCTTGGAAACTTTAGCCCGTGATGGATGCATGGATGGGTGGTTCAGGTGCCTTTTCTCTTCTTCTTTCCTTCAGAGGCCACCGAAGGAGGAGGAGGATGCACAGACCACACACCACCACCACCTTTTTCCATCGCCGTCATCATCACCATCCCTCACCAACAATACCACCATCAGCAACCACGTTTTATCTAGCAACCATCTCTCTAAACGGCTCTATACGCCGTCCTTGCAGCCTAGTGAAATATTTCTCGCGGTATCTGCCCCAACCCGGGTCATCGAGGCTGGTTGGGCGCTGCTGACCTGCAGCACAGAGCAGAGCACGCCTCCACACTGACGACCAGCCTGCATCTCTTTCTGATCCCCTAATCCCTCGAGGTCAATGCACCACACAATATGGCGACCTAAGAGCCTAGAAGTCGACATAATAGCCGACATCTGTCTCGCGGGTCGGTAGTGGTGCCCGCCAACCCGGTGTCGCCGAGGCTGGGGGAGACAACCAATTGCCCCACCGCGCCCTTGGAGAGCGCCAACAGGGTGATAGAGCTGAATTTTTGGGAGTCTGGACGTCTGGAGCCACGGCTATGCGTCCCATGCACCCCTGGCGACCGCCGACGTTGCCGCTGATCACACAGAGCGGTTCACGGCAGTGTCCGCGCCCGAAATCGTGCAGATGTTTGAATACCCCTGCAACCCACGCGGCCTGGCCTTCACTACAGTAGTGCCTCTCTTGTGCGACCACCACCTCCGCCAACGACCTACCGTATTACGAGGACGAGGCCGAGGACGCCTGCCACCCTAAGCGCAGAAGCAGACAGCTGCAATGAATCGAGTTGATAAGACCTCAAGCAGGATGAAGGGGCGCCATGATCGGATCGCGTCGAGGACCAGCGAGCCAGGGTTCAGAACTAAGGCCCCGCGATTAGGACCTCGGGAACCTTGCCGAAGACGCGACTTCCGACCAGCTCTGTCCACCGGACCCGAGCCAATGGGGGACCGAGACTGTTGGCATGGTTCTCTTGAGGCATCCTCTTCATCCCGGTGGAGTGCTCAAAAACCGAGTGGTGGTCTTTTGGCGCTTCAGAGAATTAGTGCTAAACAGGTATGTCCTCAGCACGGTGTACCGTCAACTTCTGAAGCCGGCCGCATATTTGGAATCGATCGGCCACTCAACTTGCCATCCACTGCAGGACCAATCGAGACAATCAACGGATTGCCGAATTTGGCGCGGTAGAAGAGGGACTTTGTCGCTCATCAGTGGGACCTGCAGCGTCCCAAAGGCAACGAGGAGGGCGAGTGTTTGGGAGAGCAGATGCTGCAAGGGTGTTTTCTGGAAGCACACCCTGATCCATCGCCATCCTACTCATCTTGCAGCCATTACAATATATCAAGCACGGTAAGCGCCATGTTGGACCGCTTCCTTCGCAATCACTCTCTCGTCCTTCTCTCGTCCTCTTCACGAGACAAGAGGAAGGAGATTGCCCTGAGCTCGCTAGCCACGCAGGAGACAAGACGCCACCCACCTGCCTGAAGGGTGTTTGGGAAGAGCAAGGCCTGTATGAATGTCCTACTATCCCCTCACCATGCAGGTTTGTGCTTATCTCTATTCCCGCTCGCATCGCGATTCCAAGACGCATCGCCCCTAGGGTCGTTGGATGTTGGGGCATCCCTTGTTTGGCACTAAGTTACAACGTATCGGTCGCCTGCTTTGACGTGGCTCGCCACGTGAAGCTATCGAGCTCCCAGCCCGATCCTTGCAGAGAAGAGGAGACGGTCCAAAAGCAATCCTTCGATGCGGCCTGGTATGCGGCCTGTTGATAGGGCCCACGGCGCTGGGATTCGACAGATGAATTTGGAGCACTGTCTACCCCACTGTCAGCATCTGCGACAGGGGGCCACTACGCGAATCATAGGCTGTGCTGCCGGGATGGCCAAAGATCTGGTGACCCAAGACACCCGCACACCATCAGCATTCATCATGATTCCGCTACAGGGTGTTTGCGGTAGGGAAGAGGGGGTGGACAAGCATCCATCCAAAGACCACGACGCTCCCATCAATGAAAGGATGGCTCTCAAAGCTCTGCGTCAGCCACCAACTTCCGGGTCGCATCTGGAGCACCGCTGTACACCCTTGACACTATACCAAGCTAAATAAAGATAGGTAGAACGTTGGGCTCCGACCGTCTGGTTTCGCACAAGTCAGAGAGAGAGCGCCAGGATGCGACAGGTTGCTGCATTCGCAACCTCTTCGGTGCAATGCTTCTCGCAAAGTGTCTTGTTTGTTGAATGGCAATCGCCCCATCAAACACAGACACCAGCCCAGGACGACGCCCTACCGACTGGCGGTACTTTCTCGACAAGACAAGGACAGCGCCTCCGCTAAACTCCAGAAGGGGGTCACCCAATAACTTGCGGCGCCATTAAACTACGCAAGACAGCCTTCATCTGGGGGAGCTAATACCTGCAGCGCCGCGATGTTGCGCTGTAGACCACGCTACGTATCTCGATTAGAAAGCCAAACTTCTTTTCTCCTTGTGAATGCTCTCTCTGAGGCTCCGCAGACTAAGGTAGTGAGTGAGGTGCCCTGCCCCTTGGGCGAACGACGCCGCGTGCGGCCCGTTGACATGCCCTAGTGCTCTGGTACTATGCACGCAGAGTTCGCCGCAAGCAAGCCTCCATCCTGCCAAGTACTTATGCCTGCGCTGGAAATCCTATGTTGGGTAGTAGCGGCTGCCTCGCGAACTTTGTAGCCCCATACCCAGGAACCTCGGCAGACTTGTTCGCGTGCCGCCCCTTCGCGGACCCTGTTCCCACTCATCGCATTCATCGAGCTGCACACATCTGAAACCAGTGAACGCCCACCTTTCTTCTCTGCAAGCGGGTATGGCCACTCTCCCTCGCTGCCCTCTGCTTCCGTTTCGCTCGGATGTCTAAAAATGAAAACGGAGAGGAACTGACCGACGACACGAAGGCGACGAGTGCCCCCTCCTGGAACGTCCCGCGACAAGGGAAGATCCGAGCCAGGTACCAAAAACCTTATTCCTGGTATGATTGATATTCTAGAGAGACATGTGGTCTTGCCTAACAAAACCCACTGACTCTTCCAAGAATCCACCCGACAGGATTTGAGTCACATGCCATAACCCATAGAGACGTGCACCCCCAGTAGGCCGTCCCGAGGAGACGCTTGCTCGGGGCAGACAATCCCACGGCGACTCGTGATTTTGGGCCTCTCAAGGGACTTCTCTCATTCGGCACCAGACTTTCTCTCACCAGGTGGGTTCCGACGGTTGAGCCATATAGTAAGTACTAATGTGTAACACGACCTCTCCTTCCCTCCTTGTTTTCAAGACTCGTCTGCCAGATCCTTCGACTTGAAATGGTCATCTGACGTCCATCGCAATTCCGGTCACTCCTTACCACGCCTTTGTCTGCACACGTCGGTACTGAAAATGGTACTTCGATACTATGTAGTAGTACAGTAGTACATTACAGACAGGGTTGATTCTTAACGATGGGGATTTGGGGGGGGAGGGGGGGGATACATGAAGGTCGTGTAGGGGCTACATGTGGGGAGAGGGGGGGTGGGTGGTGTAAGCTATAGCGTTCCTGCCTACCCATGCCAGGTACGTACTGGGGGGCTGGATTAGTGTGTGTGCGAGAGTACCAAGTTATCCTTACACTGTGAGGGAGTACGTGCCTCTCCCTGGCCTGCCCTACCCGCGGCTTCCTGCAGCTGTACTGTGGGTCCCGCAGCAGCGGGACAGGGCAATTGAGCACATGGGACCCCTCAATACAGCAGCGGCAACGGGCAGCGCTAGCTCCCCCCCCTTCCCACCAACGACCGCAACCTGTCACTTATTTGTGCTCTTACACATAATTTTTTTGTCTCCACCCAATCCTGGTATGCCACTTCGATCTTGGCACAGCAAGAGAGAGGGAGAAGGAGGGGGGGGGGGGGGGGGGAGCGGGAGATAGGGGGGGAGAAGGACCGGGCCCTAAAAAAAAGGGAAGCGCGGACAAGGGGGGCGAGGGGCCCGGTACCCATCCACCGTCCACCCGCACCC
>JACWST010000259.1:0-10930 GCA_014850475.1 Cryphonectria naterciae
GCGACGGCGCTGACGTAGCAGGCCGGCGAGCGCGACCGCGCGCCTCGAGGACGCCAGGGCAAACAAAAAAAAGACGGGGTCTGACGTGTGGCGGGCTTTTTGGGTTGTCGTTTTTTTCTCCCCCCCCCCCCCTCACTGCACGTCGTCAGCCTGTGACCTTGTTCCAGTATGGTCCGCCATCGAGCAACCTTGTGTGAGGTTACTAAACAAAGCCATATCCACGCCCTGTAACGCCCAGTAGTCGTCCACCATGTCTGTTGCTGTTGCTTCAGCTAGACCAGGCACAAGAAGGCAAGGGTCCTCCTCCTGTGCATGGTTGGTGGCGCTGAAAGACGATGGTTCTGGTTCCCAGGGCGAAGCTGCCAACGTTGGAGGGCGGAGCCAGGAGGAGGGCGACGGGACTGGTTGGAAGTTAGAATTATCGACGGGGGTAATGTTGCTGCTGAACATGTGGTCCGTAATATTTGCGCGAGAGGACTCGATGGGCATTGCTGTCGGTTGCGTGTAATCGGCACCGCCGCCACCGCCACCAGCAGTAGCGATCCCTCCTCCTGCAAGACAGTGTTCAATACTGATCGTCCCAAGGTAAGGGATCTGGATGCGCAGGACTCCACTGAACGGTGCGTCGTCTTCTCGGGCGTCGTCAGCGCCAGCAGGTTGGGCCTCGTGCGCCCGGCCGTCCTCAGGAGCGGAGGTGGTCGTCTCGTAGTCGCAGAGACCCTTGGCCGAGTTGTCCTCGATATCCAGGAGCGGGCGGAGGATGCGGCTGATCCTCTGGGCGACGGCGTCGTGGCTTCCTTGGGCTGCCGTTGTCTCCATGATCTCGAGGGTGCGCTCGAGGAGGCCGCGGTCGCTCTGGCGCTGGTGCTGGAGGGACTGGAAGATACCGGGTGCTGTCCCCTGCGGGCGACGGCGGCGGCGCGTCTCAATGTGCGCTAGACATAATGTCGTGCTGGCGATGAAGGCGATGAAGTCGATGCCGCGGCAGTACGCAGTGGCAGGAGCGGCGGTCGAGGCAGAGCTGCTGCTGTTGCTGCTGCGGAAGGACACGAACTGGGAGACGAGTTCGCGGCTGACGGTGGCGGCTGTCATCTTGCTGTAGTCCATGATGGAACTACTCTCGCTCGCGCCCGCGCCGGCAGCAGCAGTAGCAGCGGCAGCGGCAGAATGAGACGGCGGCAACAACAGGTACGGCAGATGCAATTGGAGCAGGAGATGCCTGTGCGTGAACTGATTCACGACGCGGAGCGACTCCAGGAACGCCGTCTCCTCTTCTTCTGTACCGTCAGACGTCGCTGCCGTGGTCAGCCTACTACGACTGCTATTACTACTACTACTACTCCCTGGAGCCGCCAGCCACCACCTCGGCGACATCAGCGCCGCCGCCTCCCGGAGCATCTCGTCGATCTTGCGCGTCGCAGCCAGGTCTGCCCCTCGACGCCGCAGCGCGCCGTTGCGGCGCAGGATAAGCCCGCCCGCGACCGCCATCATGCGCTCCATGCGCTCCAGCGGGGTGCACCGTACGAGGGCCTCTGGTGAGGCGAAGAAGGAGGGGGAGGCATTTTCCTTGTCCTTGTCGTCCTCGTCCTCATCGCTGCACCCTGGCGGGAGGCCCAGCATCAGCGAAAGGTACCTGTCCGAGAAGATAAGCCGGCACCACATGTACTCTGGATCGATGCGGTCCCACGTCTCGGCCTCGAGGACGACCAGAGAGGAGGATCTGCCACCGCCGCTGCCACGGCCATGGCGTGTGCATCGATGCAAGCCCATCGCCTGCGCCAGGGCCATGGCGCGCCGGCCCGCCAGCCAAGCACGACGGAGCTCGCCGGCGTTGTTGAGGAACATGCTCTCGGCCATGACGCACTCGACGCCCTCGAGGGAGCCGCCGGCGAGCTCGTCGCTGGTCGTCACGAGGCGGGATGCTGTGGCCACTGCACGGGACATGAGCCGCGTGCGGTAGTTCTGGCTGGTCGGGCCGGTTGTGCCGGAGGAGGTGCTCGGCGGGGTTCCCTGCAGGAGGGTGCCGAGCATCAGGAGGCGTCGGGCGATGAGGACCGGGTGGGTGGCTCGGGAGGGGCGCCGCTGCAGCATGCGCCTTGGGGGTGATGCTATCTGTCTGGCGAGGAAGTCTGCGTAGGGCAGACAGACGACGCCGTGGAACAGGTTGGAGAGAGCGGCTGGGGTCGTGGTGCTCAGGAGCACATCGAGGTCGTTGTCGCTTGGCCACACCGCGAGGAGGGCGCAGGAAATCTCCTCGAGGACGCCGCTGGATCCCAGCAGCCTCTTGAGCACATCATCACCTTCATCATCATCCGGGTCAGGCTGTCCAGAGGTGGTGGTCGTCTGCTGTTGTTCCTCCTCCTCGGCCGCCGACGTCTCTACCACGCGGCGCACCCTGTCGTCACCCTTCAACTGCCTTGATTTCGCCAAGGGCCGGTGAGCGGGTTCCTCATCGAACGCCTGGCTGACACACCTGGTACGGCGGCTCCTGCACCCGTCACAGATGGGCTCCGTGGGCGAGGCAAAGCTGCACCGGATCTTGCGGCGCTTGCATTCCCAGCAGCTCTGGGTGCCCTTGCGGATCTTGCGCCTTCTGGTCGTGGTCCTAAATGAGGGTGGTGATTCTGGCATCCTTTTGGGGGCGTGAGGGCTGGCGGGGAAAATGCTGAGGTGGGTTCCAAGATTGGTCCACGCGCCCGGGCTTCGCTGTGTCTTCTTTTACTATTTATCAAGAGATTCTGGGATGATCATTGCTACTTAGCATGCATGAACCTTTTGAGACAGCATGTGCGAAATATTGAATAACAATACTACTTCTAGGATGGGCTTTCAAACTGGTTACGAAAGATCTGCTGAGAGGATTGGGGAATAATTATTCAAGCTTGATCGGTCGGTGTCGGGGGAGGGACTCCGTTTTCTGCGCGCTTCATCTGGCCGCGGCACCGAACCAATCATCTTCTGGATCCTTTAAGCGCGACAGGAGCTATCACTATACCTCCAACGTCCCTCTGGGGAGGCGAGGTTCTCTCGAGCCAAAAACTTAGCTGTGCATCTTGCCCAGAACTTGACTTGTTGTGACTAAAGTAGTTGATAGACTCCGGCCTGACTGATCAAGCCAAAGAGCGTTCAACGTCAGGATAAAAAGCTGAGGGGGAGCGGCACTCCATTCAGATAGCGCCCGTCCCACAGAGCCTACTAATCCACAGACGACAAGGCATCCGACTGAAGGTAGTCATTCTCTTGCAACTTTACAAGTGTGCAGCGCTTGTAGAGTTGATGGTGGTCCAACCCGTAGAAGATCAAATCAGTCGATCTGGGCCATGTTCATGAACACTTGAGAACTTTGCTCGAGGGCTTTGTAAGTCGCAACTGTCAAGCATGAGGAAATAACCCTTAGGATGACCATTTTCCATCCTCGCCCATTATTTATATGAATCTCAAAGTACTATCTTTATACAGATTTTATAGCTGAGATATAGGAACAGGGACCGAATGCCTATCAATACCACACACAGTCTTGGGAATTGTGAGCTTAATTATAAGGCCTCGTCAGTTATCACTGTAGTTATACATGTTAATCTTTCGAGCCCGTGATCCAGATGCAAACTCCATCTAAATTGTCTACGGCTCACTTATTGTCCTCCTCCTCGCCACCTTGGTCAACTGTTGTATCCCCGTCTTGGTCTCTGTGTGCTCTGTATTCAGCTTCCGGTGCTTGATCAACGTGCTGGCCAGCATAGCAAGACCGGCCAAGCAGGTGTACAGGATAAACATATTACGCATACTCGACGCAAAAGCCTCCAGGACCGCCTCCCGCTGCGAGGGATCCTGGATCGACTTGGTGATGTCCACGTTGGCGGCCGCCTGGCTCCCGGACAGCGCCTCGAGGACGGACTCGCTCACCCCAGCCGCGGCAAGAGACGACTGCTGCGCATCCATGCTGTTCTGGAAGACCACGCCGCCGACCACGACAGACAGCGCCATGGCGAGGCTTCGTATAAACCCTAGCGATGCCGTGGCTGCTGCCGTATCGTTCTGGCTGACCGTGTTCTGGATCGCGACCATGGGGCCCTGGAAGAGAAGGGCGGGGCCCACACCGCCCATAATCTCCAGCCCGATGACCTTGGCTACGGACGTGTCGACGCCGAACGTTATGTACAGCCCGGACCCGATCGTCATGAGCGTGACGCCGGTCCAGATGGTCTCCCTGTAGCGGCCCGTGCGGTGGATGGAGACGCCGGCGAGGATCTCGAAGATGGCCTGCGTTACGACCAGAGGGAGGATGAGGAGGCCGCTGTGGAGGGGCGAGGCCTGCTTCACGCTCTGGAGGTAGAGGGGGAGGTAGTACTCATAGCCCAGAATGACCATGCCGTGCAGGAAGACGACGAGGAAGGTGGCGTTGTTGGACCAGTTCTGGAACACGGTGAGCGGTATGAGGGGATACCTGGCCAGGCGCTGTTCGCTGAACAGGAAGAAGCCGATCATGAGAGCTCCAAACACGAGCAGACAGACGACCTTGGGGCTGTTCCAGGGAAAGATGGCACCGCCGAAGTCCAGCCCGACGAGAAGCAGGAGGGTCACGGCCAGGATCGAGAGGGTCCCCAGCCAGTCCACAGCCCGGACCCCGTCGCGCAGCTTGGTGCGCGGGTTGTGCACGTCAAGAAACAAGAGCAGCAGGATAAAGGTGGCGCCCGAGATGGGCAGGTTGATCCAGAAACACCACCGCCAGCTCCTGAACTGGGTAAACGCGCCGCCAATCAGCGGGCCCGAGGAGCCGGCCACCGCCCACACGAAGCCGATGTAGCCCAGGTACAGCGAGCGCTTCCGCACGCTGAAGAGGTCCGAGATGGTGATGGTCACCAGCTGCATCAGCCCCCCGCTGGCGACACCCTGCAGGGCGCGGGCGACAATCAGCATGAGCATGGTGGTGCTCAGGGCGGCGAGGATGCTGGCGGCGGCGAAGAGGAGCACGGCCAGGAGGAGCACCGGCTTGCGGCCCCAGATGTCGCTGCATTTGGCCCAGATCGGCCCTGTAGCCGCGTTGGCGAGGAGGTAGGCACCGCCGACCCAGACATAACCTGAGGCTGAGTGCAGGTCGGCGCAGATGGTAGGGATAGAGATGGCGACGATGGTTTGGTCGAGGGCGGATACGAAGAGGGCGAGCTGAATTCGGTAGGGGAAAAAAAAAAAAAATTAAAATCAAATTATGACAAGGCTCTTGGTTGAGAAAAGTGGATTAAGAGACGCGAAAGTACTTGATATCTAGATGAGAAACTTACATAGAGAGCGAATAAAATGGCGTAGAGACGCAACTTTGTGCGGACCTGGGGAGGTTCTTCCTGTATGAGATCGAGAGGCTCGATGGGGATGTTGTCACAGGGGGAATCCTCCACGGCGGTGAGTTTTGCTGGTGGTAGTCCAGCTTGTACAAGGGGAGGAGATTCAGAGGCTGTGATGATATCCATGATTATTTTCTTTTTGGTGCTTGTTGAATGAACGAGGACGGAATTGTCAATGGTGAATGAACGGCGCGGAAGGGGGGGGGGCCGGGAATATGTTGTCAATGATCTATCTATTCAACATGCAAAATTGGGAAGATGACTCAGGCCGAAAAGGAGCACGCAACGCCTTTTATGAGAATTAAAAGGAAGATGATGACTAAGTGGACGACGTATGAGAAGTGAGCCAGGGGTTGGCACAACCGGCAATATATAATAGCCAGCCAGGTCATCTTGAAAGACTAGATGGTAACACTGAGCAGTAAGTATTCCAGTCTCTTCGCGGTTGGAATAGTATATGATTATGTTCTATGGCCACGTACGTTGTGGAAAAAACGCAGAAATACAAACAGGAGCAAGACGTAGAGTAGAGAGCGCCTGAGGTTGTTGTAGCCAGCTTGCGGGGCCAGTGGTTGATTTGGCCGTTTCATTATCTAGGAAGTAGATGGCCAATCAGTCATGTATTCGATCTTAAATATATACATTATGTTTATATATATATATATATATATATATGTATGTATGTATTACATATTGTTGGCTGTCCATAAGTATTGCTGGAATAATATCGAGGATGTTCATCTTTGTCTGTTAGGATCTGTGGAATTCAGGGCCATGCCGCTCATGTCCCACCAGTCACTGTCGGCTCTGAGTGCTTCCGTGCTTACACTTTCACCGCAAATCCGCCCGCGGCCCAAACCTGATGTACTCACTCATAACCCACCCATTCTTCCGCCGCGGTCGAACTTGACGACTCTCGAACGACTATGAGCCCGTTGGGACTCTTCGCCGCGGACAACTTCATCACAGGGTCGGTCTTATGAGATAAAAAATGTGTTGGGTTTATTCCAGAATGAATATAAAATACCTTCTTGTTCGCTGAACAGAACGAGTGCAATGAACAAATTCAATGGATTGAGAAGCCGATTCTGTAACTACATAATGATTCTGTCTCTTTCAGCACCTTCTTAGTTTCAATATCTTCACAATGGTCAAGGTCGCCGTGGCTGGTGGTTCTGGGCGTGTGTAAAGGCCCACACCGTTGAATTGCTACTATGATAGCTGACTGAAGTACAGAGGTGTCTCGAGAGATTATTGACGCTCTTGTAGCGTCCAAGAAGCACGAGATTGTCATTTTAAGCCGGAGGGTAAGGAAAGGTTCTGGAGGACTTTATGATAGTGATTGCTTGAATACTTACTGACGTCTTGTTTAGAAAGCTCCAGATGTGGTAGACCTTGGACCACGTGCAGCAGTTGAGTGGAAGTGTGTGGACTACAAGGACAAATCAGGCTTGACAGAGAGCCTGAGAGGAGTCCACACCCTGCTGTCTTTCGTGCAGCTCCTCTCCGATCCCAACCAGGAATCACAGAGGCATCTCATCGACGCCGCCATCAGTGCAGGAGTCAAGCGCTTTGCACCAAGTGAATATGGAAGGTATTAAGCACTTGAGTGGTTTCATCAGCAACGCGAGAAAGAAAAATAAAGCGTGATGCGGGAGAACCCTTGGGCTGAACAAATCCAAAGCAAGGACACAGATCATATGGCCTGGTGGCATGGCAAGCAAGAAGTCAGGGACTACCTGAAACAGGTGAACGCCGCCGGAACCGTGAGTATTATGTTGATTGCAGTCTTCCTGTTGATCCAAAATGTCCAGTCTAACAACTCTCCCCTCCTCCTACTTCTTCATCTGTCATTAGGTCCTCGAGTACACTTTGTTTCAGCCCGGCCTGTTTCTGGACTACCTAGCCTTCCCACACAAGACGGCCAAGCACGTCGACCCCCTGCAGTCCGTCTTCGACTTTCAGAACTGCCGCGCCATGGTCGTTGAGGGTCACGAGGACGCCGTCATGACCTTGACCACCGTCTCTGACCTCGCTGCGGTGGTGGCTCGGGCAGTCGACTACGGAGACAGGTGGCCTACGACAGGCGGGATCCGGGGTAACCGACTTACTTTTGCGGAGATTCTCGAGATCGGCGAGAGAGTGCGAGGTAATCAAAGACCAATGTTTTCTTTCTTCGCTACCTTGTGCGGCGTTGAGCTGGGGAGAACTTTTCGCGGCAAACGGGAGCCTCGTACTGACTGACACATCTTCCTAGGACGGCCCTTTACGGTGGACAAGGTCAGCATTCAAGACCTCGCAGCCGGCAAGCTGGAGACATCGTGGGGCTTGTCTGCGGTGCATCAGGCAGTGGCGGCCGATGAAGCGTCCGCTATGATCAAGGCAGTGTCCATCGGCGTCCTCCTGAGCAGTGTCAAGGGCGCATGGGATTCTTCGGACGAGATGAATCGAATCTTTCCGGATTATCAGTTCACGTCAGCCGAGGACTTCCTCACGAGAGTATGGCAGGGCAAGCCGTGAGGGAACGGAAAGCTTGGGCAAGCAAAACGCCGAGCTGGAGAGCCATGAGTATTCCCGTAGATGGTCCATCAATATGTAGCGACACCGCAAGACAAAGGGCTGGGCACCTGACAGCAGAAGCAAGTACCCTACAGGCCTAAGACACTTTCTTGGATTCTTGAAATAGCACATTGGCACATCTTTATTCGTCGATAGCTAATTAGGTGATAATTACGGGCTGTTCCTGGGCATCTGGAGGGACCGTTGGTGAGGCCGTAGACCTCTTCTTTCGTTTCCTACCTTGCTCGACTATGTCGAAGAATCCCTTGAAAATCCAACTAGTGTATTTACAAATGCGCGTGAACAAAGCTCTGTGGAATATTGATTCAGAATCATCTCGGCTGCTGGTCGCTTATTGGAGAAAAGTGTCAATATAGCAATGTGCAGAATCATGTTGTTCAATGCAACTAGCATATCTGCAGCCAATCATCCACCACAGGAAGATCATACTATTACGCCTGGCAGTCACTCAGATTGGTAAAAGTTCAGCTTAGCATGTGGCACCAGACTACTCTGCTCGCTCGATCTATGAGGACGCCTTGCATGCATGAGAAGCCCTAGAATCTGCAAGACAACCACACTTGGTGCAGCCACCGCTGCAGGCAGCGTGGACATCTCAGGGCGACTGTGCTCGCCCGAGCCCCGAAGCTTGACGTGTATTAATTGATTATGCCAAGTTGGGTAGTCGAACACCAAGCTTCATAGCCGATACCAAGCTTCGTAGCGGACACTTGGGAGGCTGAACTATGTGCCACGTCGTTGCCATATAATATCATGGACTTGTGCTGAAGCCGTCTTCACCGGAAAAGGAGCAGCATAGCCTGCTCCCTATCCGGAGGAAGAACATGATCAACTCCTTGCTTCACTCGCAAAGGCTTCCTCCGAGTTTCGCTACTTGCCCTTTTGCAAGGAACTTTGCTTATTGTCATGGATGATTTCATCCTCGTCCCACAAAAAAAAAAAAAAAAAAACCAAACCCCGAACAACAAACATTCGCTCTTGCACATGCCCAGTCCACGTAATTGGATTTACTGCCCCTCATAATTATTACACCTTTTCAGCTCGTCGCTGCCTGAATTCCACCTCGCCTGCATTTGTTGTTTGGGGAGGGGGAGGGGAGGGGGAAACCTTCCCTCAGGCCAATCCTCAAAACACCCCGAGTGACCCGATGCTCACCGCCGAGTCATGATCATGACCCAGAGGAGGCCATCGTATCCTATCCTTCCCATCCATCACGGTGGCGCACTGTCCAGCATAGCCCCTTGTGGACATGGGGGCAGACTGACTCCTCCTCCTCCTCTTCCTACGAACAACGAATGAGCCAGGCCACTCAGCCCAAAAACAAAAAGTTCACCGCCAGCCCAACGTACCGACGCTGCCGAGCGGAAACACCGGGGCATTCGCTGACTGACCGGTGCTCGCTAAGGCACGAAGGGAGAGAAACCAGCACCGCGTCAGCCACATCAGATGGTCTGAACGGAAAAGCAAAAATCTCCCGATCCGGATTGATGATCTGATCTACACACAAAAAGGCGGGGGTTTTTTTCTTCTTGTTCTTCTTAGAACAGCAGAAAACAAGGTCCTGACTGATACCGTATTACCAGGCCAGCAGTAAGTAGTAGCACAGGTGGTGCAGCAAAAGTACGTAAGTACTCTTAGTGTTGGTGATTGCTGCTGCAGCTTGCTGCAGCACATTTGTGTTGCCTGCGTTTTGCCTGCAGGAAAGGTTGTGCTCAGCCACAACAGAGAACGCAACACTGTAACGTACTCCGGCTCATCCGGTAAAATTATCCATTGATTATTGAAACGAGTTTCGACTGATTGCTTCATCTTCCTTTATGTCCACACGGCACTTGTATGTGTATGTGTGTTTGTGGCGATGCGTGTGGCGATGCGTGTGGTATGCCTTTGACCCTTTTGCTCGTGCTTCACAGCCTCTTGTGTATATCGGTGAATTCATCGGCAGACGATCAAGTATAGCGCGTGGAGCGTACACGTAAACGCTGTACTGAGCCACTCACTGGTCCCAGTCTGTTCTTTACCCTAGTGTGGACGCGCAGTGCCGGCAGAAATAGACTGGGGAAACAAAAACGTGGGATTGGCCTGTCTCGTTGTGTGAGATGATATTTAGCCCAATCGTATGAGAGGCCTCCGGGCTTGGTCGCCATCCATCTACCCGTGGGGGGGACCCGCCCGTCTCGGCCCAGCAGGGCGTATCGAGGGGAGCGTTTACACCAGAGTAGATCAAAGATCTGTGGGTTGGACCCTGTGAAGGAAGGTCGCACGTGTGGGGTGATGTGATATTGCGATGGGATGTGATAATGATTGCAGACAGCTTGCTGCGCCAAAGTAGACAAAAGATGGATTTTTTTTTTGGTGCTTTTGTCTTGTCTGTATGTTTTTTTTTTTTTTTTTTGTGAAACTTGTGGCGAGGGGGTACCCTGGAAATACAACGGTCGTGTCACCGTGTGACGAATAGATGCGGTGAACCCACTCGGCGACCGCCTGTCCGCCCGCTGGAGTTGGCCACCCAGGTGGGAATCCCAATGTCTCACAGCGCAACGGCAACTGACAGATCCGGACGGGAGATAGGTTGTCCAGCGTACAAGCGTATCGGGGAACCTTGCTTGGAGAAGTAGTATCACCTAGATAGGCGCCCATTCCAAGGAAATCACGATTTCTTTTGTTTGCCAAGACGAATGATGATGTGAGAAGCGTCATAACAAGAGGGCTCTTCCAAGCTTGTTGTTTTTCTTTTCCTCTTCTCCCCAGGTTCGTCTGCGAACAGGTTGGCATGGCATGCTGGCATGCTGGCATGGTCGTGTGGCAGTATGTGGTATGGTGACTTGATCACCTGCCAGAGAAGTGTGTGTTGTCCCAGTAGCCCCCCAGTTGTGGTGTGCTTTGTTGTCTTGCATTTTTTTTTTCTTTTTCTTTTTTTCTCTTCCCCCCCCTTGGTCTGCTTTCTGCTTGTCACCCCCCACCCCAAACCTCCCTCCCTCAACGCCTGCCCGGCGGTCGTTCACGCGCGC
>JACWST010000259.1:10940-21271 GCA_014850475.1 Cryphonectria naterciae
TCTCTTCGGATTCGTTGTGTACGTTCCAGGGAGGTGGGCGTGTTGTCGGTGGCTCCCTGGTTGTGGTGTGTTTTGTTGTCTTGCTTTTTTTTTTTCTTTTTCCTTTTTCCTCCCCCCCCCCTTTGTTATTGTTTTGGCTGGACACACAGCAACAGAAATCTGGATTCTCGAGGGGTGCCACGGTGGTGCATCAGTAGCGCCCCGGGGCCACCACCAACTGGCAGACGGTAGCCCACGTCATTTGGCCATGACATTAGCGTCGAAAAAGCCGCTAGGCCCATCGTCATTCTTGCTGTATGATCAGTGTTCTCTCTTCTTGTCTCGCTCCCTTCCCTCCCTTGTCGGCCGCCCTGCAACACTACTACCCTGCCAACATCCGGTTTTGGCCATGGTGATGGTGATGATGATGATAATGATGATGCTAGATGTCTCTTTTCTTTGTTGTTGGTGCAGCTGGGGTTGCATGGTCACCAGGGCGCCTTGGGGGCGGGGGCGCGCGCCAACAAGAGCTGCAAGCTGCAGAGAAATGCTACCATAGTAGATTCTCGCCAAGCTATCGAGCGCACGCGTCCTCCCCCGCCTCCCCTGCACAGAATAAATATCATACCATCGGTTAAGTTGTATGGTAGCATTTGTTGTACCTGGGGTGTAGTAGTTAATGTGCTAGTCATCCGTGCTTGTGGGGGCCGGGGAGATTGCACCTCAATGGAGCATTGCGTACGTTTAAATACAACATCCGCACTTCTGGGACCTGGGGTGCTATTTCAGTGCGTTTGTATCTTTTTGTCTGGGCATTGGCATGGATCGGAGGAATATGTGCACTTGCGTACGTACTTATTACATGCACTCCCTGGTCCAAGTGGCAGGATTTGTGGGGAGAAGGGGGGGGGGCGGTGGGAAGCACGGTTTTCTCTCTGTTTTCTTCCTCCTTGATTAGAACAAAAAAAGTAAAAAAAAAAAGTCCTGTAGTACAGTAAGCATCCCAAATGTAGCCTTTAGATCTCACCTCCTCCTCCACCATAAGTATACACAGAGTATAAATAGTAGAATCCCACGCCCTCCTCTTCTTATCAACTAAAATAAAAACAAAGGGCGAGGGGGTTTAGGTCAGGATGCAGGTCGCTTCCTCCGGCCTACTCCACCTCTTCCCCTTTTTGAATGTCGCTCTGCTCGTTCGCATCTTATGTTCTATAGTGGGAAGGTTAACACACTACTACTACTGCTATTACTGCACCACAAGCTGAAGACGACGTGGACGACAACTGCCATCCTCATCATCCTCAGTAACGGAACCATGTGGAAGGGAGGCGGGCGGTTAGACGAATGATGCAAGGGGGCCGACAACGTATGAGGTGGCTTGGGTGTCAATGTTGAAAAAGTCGGGGGGCTTGAACGTGCAATGCAACGCCAGCTTGCTGCAGACAATTGGCGACAGGGCAGCCAGTGGACTTTGTCGCTTCGGACGATGAACGAACGAATGATCAGAAATGTAGGTTACTGGTATATGGTGAACCACGTTTCTGATTGTTATAGGGGGGGGGAATGGGCACGATGGGGGTACCTCTTGATCGCTGTTCACTCCACTGAAGAGCCACTGTAACTAACGCGCTGTGGGCTGGAGGGGGGGCGGGCGGGCGGGGGCCAGCAAGGGACAGGGGAGGGGAGGGGGCCATAGAAGGCCCTGGGTAAGTAGAGTAGTCAGTCTCGGTGGCACTGGCAGGAGGCCTTCCCAGTCAAGTTCCAGGCTATGCGCCATTCACTGTGACTTGATAGACAAGAAGATCGCGTCTTGGCATTCATTCATTTCAGGAGCATGCAAAAATTCAGTAAAAAGAGCTACTTGGTCCTTGACTTTTGTTTCTGGGTTTCCCACCCCTTCCCGTTCCCTCTTCCTACCATCATCACCTGCTTCCTCAACGTCTGCCCTTCTTGTCTCGCCACCAAGAAATTCGCATCATATCGCTGGTATCGTCACCGCCAGCTTGTGAGTGGAGTGAGCCAAGGACATCATCGCATTCAGGAGGACCGTTGACAACTCACCAGAGCCAGACGACCAGGGGTAATTCGCCCTGTTTATTTTCTTGTCCCTCCCTCTTCCCTTTCTTTGCTCAATTTAATTTTGTTTCGTTCCTCCCCTTCTCTCAGTCAAAACAAGGCACAAGCAGCAGCAGCAGCCTTCACACGCAAGTTGAGGGCCACTTACCGCGCCCCCCCCCCCTTCTCCAAAAAATAATCACCAAGGCCATTTGACCAGTACTCATCGCATCGGCCTCGGCATCGGCTTCGCATAACCCAACCGGAACCCGCACATGAACCTTGGTGAATCCCGATCGACACGTATCCCATCATCCAACACGTTGGGAGTCAGTCGGGCGTCGAGACACAATCAATCAAACCACTCGTGACCGGTCAACTGCAGCTCAACGAGTCACATCCCCCATCGCCCTGCGGAAGGATAGCCAACCAAAAACCAATCCGCATATCTCGTCAGCACTTCTGAAGCAGCCTGCATCATTCCTCCCAACGGAAGAACCGATAGCCCACAGGACAACGACAACCTAACCCAGCCCAGCCACGGTAACAGCGTCAAAGGAAAAGCGCCTTGCTTCCTTTCTGGAATTCCCGCCCAGGCCCAACCCCAACCCAAGCGAAAGGGGGCAGCCAGACGAAATTCGGTTTCGACGAGACAACCCTCCAGGGGCCGCTGGTCCAAATTTACGGACCCTCAAAGCGAGATCGTGTGTGGATCGACATTGAAACGGGGAAACCAAAAGACTGCGATCGACCAGTCAGCATCGTCGACAAACCCACCACCGCCTCCCTCATCCATTCATCCGTTGATTCATTCATCTATCTTGTCCCCTCGTTTGCCAGGGCGGCAGTGAGAAAAGAAGAAGAAGAAGAGAGAAAGAGAAAAAAAGAAACAGAATCTGACCATGGACAGATCAGGGCAACCACACCAATGTAAGCCACAAACTAATCAATCAATAAACAAGCCTTTCTCCCCTTTTCTTACCTGATCACTACTCCTATCATATCCACATTTTATCTACCCTACACACATACGCACATACGCACACACACAGACACAGACGCACTGGAACGCCCCATTCCTCACGGGAGTTGATCCCGAGCGTGAGAGAGAGAGAGAGAGACAGACAAGTCAGTCCATCAGCGCCATGTGCAGGGGATTCTTGCCGTCTGACCACAAAATCGGGCACTGCTCAACCCCTGTCATCCTCTCTCTCTCTCTCTTTCTTTCTTTTTTCTTCTAATTTTTCTTCTTTTTCTGTTTCTTTTTTCTTTTTCCCTTTCCTTCTCTATTGAGCTGTTATTACATTACCACCCACGTACTCCCATTGCCATTTCCGGCATGGGTGCTTGCTGCTCCAGTTTTATGGGCCGCTCCTCCCCTCTCTGCCCAACCTAACGCTGTTCCCCTTCCTGCCTTCCTTCTCCCCCTCCCTAGCCCCAAGCTTTCAGACACCCCTGCATCCCTGGGGCCTTACACACACACACCACACACCTTCTTTCCCATCACCATTAGCTCTTGCCTTCTTTTCTCTGCTTTGACACACAAACCGGCACTCTTCTTTCCTTTTAATCTAGTGGTCTCTCTTGCCCCAACGCTTCGCCTGTGGCCCGCGTAAATCACCACCATCATCAAATCATCATCATCAGTCTTCTCGTCCCTCCTTCTCAGAGATACCCTTTTCTTTTTTGCTTTTCTTTTTTGAGCCACCTTGCCCGTCTATCCAATCTAGCAAGCATTCCTGTTTATCATCTCCTCTACTACCTCCTCCCACCCCCTCCCTCCTGAGTGACAATGTACTGTTGTTACTTTTGTTGAGGTCTTTTTGTCTCCCTTGGTTACATCTCCTCTATTCCCTTCTTCTTTCGTGGAGGACAGCGTCGGAGACTTGGCGTTACGAACGCTTGTCACACCACCCCCCCCCCCCTTTCCTTCCTTCTCTCCTCTCTCTCTTCCATGCTCTTGTCACATTGTACCACTCGTCGATCCACCCAAGACACGCTTGCTAAGCGGCCTGTTATTTCGACCACCGACCCGTCATCACGTCTCCTGCCACACATGCTAACATGGAGCGCGTCAACTCAGTCAATGCTTTCCAGATCAAGCGAAAGGCACATGCCGTCAGCCGGAGGGAGACGACCTTGGCCAGCGACCGATGGAACCCCTTTCGCCATGTCTGGGCCAAGGGCCACGAGCGCAGCCAGACCTGGGATGCTGAGGCGCAAAAGTCGAGGAATCCAGACACAGAGGGGGACGGCTCGCCCATAGAACACGTCCAGACCGCACCCGCCCGCTCGACAAACGGGGATGTGAGCCCCGACGCCAACGGCAGGTTGAGCAAGGAGCAAGAAGACGGCGGCCAGGCTGAGCGCATCAACATCAAGGGCGAGAATGCGGTATCGTCGCAGGACACAGGTGGCTCGTCGGCAGTGGATGGCGGCCAGCTGCGCAAGAGGGGGACCGCCGACAGGGAGGGGTCCACGACCAAGAGCAGCGAGCACGATATGGACGACAAGCCTCCAGAGGTGGACGGCAAGGCTCCCAGGCAGGACCACCGCCTGTTCAAGAACGTCCAGCCCAAGGAGCCCTTCACTGTCGCCAACCAGCTGCAGCGCACCCTGCTGAACTCGTGGATCAACGTGCTGCTGGTGGCCGCCCCTGTCGGCATCGCCCTGGGCGTCATACCCAACATGAACAAGTACGCCATCTTCGTCGTCAACTTTGTTGCCATCATCCCCCTGGCGGCCATGTTGAGCTTCGCGACCGAGGAGATCGCGCTGCGGACCGGCGAGACCCTGGGAGGGCTCCTCAACGCCTCGTTCGGAAATGCTGTCGAGCTGATCGTGGCCATCATCGCCCTGATCAAGGGCGAGATTGTCATCGTGCAGACCTCCCTGATTGGCAGCATCCTGTCCAACCTGCTCCTCGTCATGGGCATGTGCTTCTTCTTTGGCGGCCTGCGGAGGCAGGAGCAGTTCTTCAACACCACCGTCGCCCAGACGGCAGCCTCGCTGCTGGCCCTCGCCATCGCGGGGATAATCATCCCGACGGTTTTCGACCAGCAGACGACCCTGAGCGACTCGTATACCGCCCAGCTCTCTCGCGGGACCGCCGTCATCCTGCTCGTCGTCTACGCCGCCTACCTGTACTTCCAGCTCAAGACCCACCACGAGGTCTTTGCGCAGGAGAGCCAGAAGGTGCCCATGCGGCCCAGCAAGAACTCCCTCGGCGCCCACGCCGTCAAGCACGGCATGGTCGGGCCCGTCGCCATGATGAGCCTTCCCGGCCGCAACGACGAGGGCGGCAGCAACAGCGAGAAGCTGCGCAAGGTGGTGAACGACGACCCATCCGAGGACGACGACGAGGGCGAGGACCCGCAGCTCTCCTTCCCGGTTGCTATGGGCACCCTTGTCGGCTCCACCGTCCTGATCGCCTTCTGTGCCGAGTACCTCGTCGACAGCATCGACTACGTCACTACTTCTGGTGGCATCAGCCAGGAGTTCCTCGGCCTGATCCTGCTGCCCATTGTCGGCAACGCCGCCGAGCACGCCACCGCTGTCACCGTCGCCATCAAGGACAAGATGGACCTCGCCATCGGTGTGGCCGTCGGCTCCAGCATGCAGGTCGCCCTGTTCATCATCCCGCTCCTCGTCGTCATCGGCTGGGGCATGGGCTTGGACGATATGAACCTCAGCTTCGACATCTTCCAGGTCGCCATCCTCTTCGTCTCCGTGCTGCTGGTGAACTACCTGATTGGGGATGGCAAGAGCCACTGGCTCGAGGGGATGCTGCTGATGTGCCTTTATTTGATAATAGCAACGTGCTCATGGTGTAAGTTCTCTTGAGAAAAAAAAAAGAAGAAAAAAAACCCCAGGCAGAGAGATAGGGACCCAGGGGTCCTTCTCTTCTCTCTTCTTTCTAGATCGAAGCTGACAACCCGCTGTTCCCAGTCTACCCCGTCACGACCGACTTGTGATCAATTCAAGAATCCTGGACCGAGCTTCCCATATTACCTTTCCTCCCCAAAGACAGATGATGATAGCAAAAGAAAATCACCAACAAAACATCAAAATTTAACGAAATCGGTGTAATATTATTGTACCATACATAATGCTTCGGACCTCGATGCACCCCGTACCGACTGTTACATAAACTTGACTAAGCATGATCGACTGCTTCACGATATTTGCGCGTTTGCATCTTTTTTCTTTTGCGACGTCTAGGGAAAACTACATATACCCCCCCTTTCAAGGACAATGACAAATACCGACATAAAATACAATGGAACTGGCCGGTTTGATCTGCTCTCTGCCCAGCTTCATACAGTCATACCGGGTCTGCTCTGATCGCCCGACAAAGTTTTTGTTTGCCTCATCTAGGGTTCGGAGTTTTCTGACTGGAGCCGGGCGTTTGATTTTACGACATTCTTGCGGTTCTTCATTCTCTACTGGCGTGTGCCGCCCGCCTTTGTCTTCTTTTCTGGTGATCTATAACAAAGACATCAGACCTTTTCTTTTTCTCTCTTTTTCTTCTTCTTGTTCTCTTTATTTTTTTATTTTTTTTATATCATCAGCCGGACTACATACACCTGCGAAAGTCCCAACTTTTTTCTTTCTTTTCTCTTTTCCCACATACAAATTATGAGATGGTCTCGGTGCTAGGAAAAAGAGGAAGGTGGTGATGAGCTCTCAAGCTTGGGAGAGGGGGACTAAGTTGTCCGAGGGCGGCAGAGAAATACCACTGGGACACACCGAGAGTGCGAGGAGGAAGGCAGAAACACGGAGGGGTTTGCTGAAGAGAGAACATTGTGTGCTGTGGCTAGGCAGGATAACATAGAAGAAACGAATTTTTTTTTATAATGACCTGACAAACAAGATATGGTCCTTTTATGAATAAACATGATCAGCAATCGAATGGCATGTACACAATAGTAAGAATGCACTATAATATGTCTTGATTACAACGTCGAAACAACGATGAATCTGAACGATGACGCTATGAAGTGAAGAGAACCAGACAGCAGACCAAAATAAGGAGACGAGGCAGAATACGCCCATGCCAGATTCAAGAAGAAAGAAAGGGCCGTGTCTTAAGTACCCAGGAAGAAAAAGACAGCATTCAAAGTAGAGGGCCGGCTCCTTCTTATGTGATGAATCATGCGTCAACCCCCCCCCCCCCCTCCTCCTCCTCTTCTCAACCACCTTTCTTTCTTTTCTTTTCTTTTGGTTTGAGGGGAGAACAAGGAAAAAGTTCCCCCGGGGAGGAGGAAGATAAAAGATGTTATGTACTTCTTCTAAGCATTCGCGTTGCGGCGCTCGGCGTCTCTTACGGATTTTTCCCAGTCTGACCCGTAAAGGTAGAGGAACTCAACTGCTGATACACTAGGGGTTTGGTAAGAGAGAGAGTGTCAGCACGTTTGACCGTTTTTCTTCCTTTTTAACATTATGATAAGACAGAGACAGAAGGAGAGAGAAAAAGTAGTACTCACAGCGCCAACCCAACACTAACGCCAAACCATAAGCCATACAGTCTCCAGCCCAGCCCAAAAGCGGTACCAAACGCCAGCGGCAAGGCGACGACATAATAACAAAACAGATTCGCATATCCACCAAACTCTTGTTTGCCCGTACCCCTGAGCAGACCGTGGCTGATGGCGGCCAGGCAGTCGACGAACTGCATGACGGCGCAGACGGGCATGACGCTGGCGACGAGGTCGATGACGTCCTGGTCGGAGGTGAAGAGGGAGGCGAGCTGGTAGCGCAGGGTGGCGAGGATGGTGACGTTGAAGATGCCGACGGCGACGCCGGCCCAGAAGGCGACGCGGGCGCAGGTGCGGGCGGCGTCGACGAGGCCTGCGCCGATGAGGTTGGCGACGCGGGTGGAGGAGGCGATGGCGATGGGGAAGGGGATCTGGAAGGTGGTCGAGGTGATGGTCATGAGGATAGACTGAGTGGCGAGGTAGGTGCTGCCGAGACGGCCCGTGGCCAGGGTGAGGATCTCGAAGGCGAACCACTCGGCCTCGACCATGATCATGCCCGGGATGCTGAGGCGGATCATGGGCCCCCAGTTGTGGAGGGCGCGGCGGCTGAAGCCACCCCAGCACTGCCGGCCGTCGACAAAGTAGACGTAGGCCGTGAGCAGGATCGGGAGGAGGTTCTGGGTGATGACGACGGAGACGGGCGCGCCGACGAAGCCCCAGCCGAGGTGCCAGACGAAGAACCAGTTGAGGAAGACGTTGAGGGGGGCGGCGATGAGGAGCACGTAGGTGGTGGCCTGGAAGAGGCCCTGCGCCTGGACGAAGCGCTTGCCGCCCTCGAAGACGATGAAGGCGGGCACCCCGAGGAGGTAGATCCGGAGGTAGTCGCCTGCCAGCTCGGCGGTGCGGTGCTCGGGGATCATGAGGGCGAGGATCTCGGTTGCGTGGAGCCAGACCGCCACGAGGGGGAGGAAAAGCAGCAGGAGGAAGCACACCATGCGCTGGATCTGCAGGCCCACGAGGTGCTTGTGGCCGGACCCGTAGGCCTGCGCGCAGAGGGTGTCGAGGGACGTGGCGAGGCCCTGGAAGGGTGCCGAGCAGGTGATGTTGGCCGTCATGGTGGCCACTTGAGACGGGTGGGTTTTTTCTTGTTAGCATCTTGTCAAAGTACGTCGTTCGTTGTCTGGGTTGACACAAAAAAAGACGTACAGCTGATGGCGCCCAGTTCAATCTTGCCAATGTGGCCGACGGCAAAGATGCTGGCCACATTAATCGAGTACTGCAGCAAAAAGGTGACAATGAGCGACCTCGAGTACACGGCAATAGTCTTGGCCTCGCGCTGCCACGTCGTCTTGATCTGGCCAGCCAACACTGCCGCCTCCCACTGCTCGTTCAGCTCTTCAGCCGCGAGCGGAGAGGCCTCGAGCCCGTTCTCACCGCCGTTCCCAAGCAGCAGGGGCGTCTGCTCCGAGGCCACACGTGATAGCGGGGCGTGGTGGTGGCTCTCGGCGTCGTTGTCATCGTCGTCAGACCCGAGGGGCAGCTTGGTGGAGAAGAGCCTCTTGTACAGGCGCCTGAAGAGGGATTCGTGCTCCGGGATGGGGTGCTTGGGGGGCAGGATGTGGTTGTCTCGCAGGAGGCTCAACTCCTCGTTGCGCGACTGCGCCCACTCACCCCGGGTGAGGACGGGCTCATCAAAAGGGCGAGGCCCGACGACGGGGCGCGTGGTGCCATACGCCACGCCGCTGGGCCGCCTGTACATGACGACGGGCTCCTCGCCAGCTGCACCAGGGAAGAAGTCGATATCGGAAGCATCGTCGTCAAAGGGGGTCTCACCGTCGTCGGTTGGGTAGTCGTCCTCCTCGGCGAGATCACGAGCCAGGGCCTCTTGGGCGATGGGGGAGCCAGGCTGGAACGAGGCGGCGAGAGAGGAGGCGAGCTGATCGCGGGCGGAGAGGGCGGGCGACTCTGCCCTCCTGCGGGCGGAGATGGACCTGGGCCTGGTCACAGACATTGTTGTTGATGTTGTTGGTGTTGGCGGTGGTGGTGGTGGTGGGTTGGTGGAGGATGTTCCGACGACCAAGACGATGATGATTGATGATGATGGTGATGCCGCTCTGTTCTCCCCAGGAGAAGGCGGTGGCTTCTCTTCACGAAAGGATGATGTCTTGTTTCCAACCAGCCACTTCTGCCCATCAGCCTCTTGCTATCTTCTTTGGTTTTTGCCCCTCTCTTCCTCTCTATATTTATTGGAAGCACTGTCTTTCTCCTTCTCTCGTCCGTGTTTCCTCCCAAGTCTGCCACCAGGAGGGCGTGGGAATATATGTCAAGAACTCAAATAAACAATCGTATATATAAATATATGAAAATGTCGTTTGGGGGGCGGAGACGGGGGGAGGTATGTTCAAAACCAACACACATCACATTAGATATGGTGAGATTGACTCCAGCAAACGAGCAATGACTGGTTGCCGTGCATGCATTGAAAGGAAAATGATGCAGAGGAGGAGAGGAAGAAGACGTAATGAAGGGCCAAGTCACAATCACACACTCGATTTATATGTGTAAATAAATAAATAAATAGAAAACCCCCCCCAAAAAAGAATTGGTAAGTTCGTGAGACCAAACCACAAAGGTGGTACGCATACATAAGAGGAAAATCAGCCGGAGTAAGGATGGATAGATAGGCAAAAAAAAAAACCAAACCAAGGCCACCCCAGGGGGGGCGAGAGCGGGAGGGGGCCAATGAGTGAGCGGGGAGGGGAAGAAAGAGTTGATCAACCACCTTGTGGGGGGGATGGCACCCACCCGCCCCACAACACC
>JACWST010000259.1:24180-43448 GCA_014850475.1 Cryphonectria naterciae
TCGTCGCTGCCGGAGCGGCCGCGGGCGTGTTTGCGTGGTGCTTTCGTGCGCCCGCTCCTGGTGGCTTTGGTTGGTTTTTTTTTTTTTTTGTTTTTTTTTATAAAAAAATCAGAGGGTCCCTCTCTTTCTTTGGCTAAATATTTTGGGCAGAGACGGTGAATAAATACAGTCGAAAGACAGCAATCGTCCAGACAGGCATCAAGACACAGCTCGTGAGTTACAGCCAATCACTATCTTTCACAACCCCTCCTTCATCTCTCCCGAGACCATGACTGACACCTTGTAATTTACAGATAATGGGGGTCGTGTCAGTGTGTATCTTCGCCACGTGTGTGACATTACTGGTGATGAATAGGATAAGTGAGGACACTGGCTGATAGAATCTGGTTCCTCGTTCCAAAGGGGAAGAGAAAAAAAAGCATCCATTTGAATAGTTTAAGCAATTGTTTTCTCTCTTTTTTGAAAACTTGATCCGTGTCCCAAAACCCATGTGCCCCTTTTGGCTTTTGTGCATACGAAGCGTATGGTATATACAGGACACGCCCAAGCCCGGACCAGCCACACTCCTGAACGCCTCAAGATTTCCTTCGGAAAGAAACAGAATTTCCTTCGATGATGCCTTGTGCGCCTTCATTCAGATCCCATCATCACGTGTGCAGAAAAGAGACGTGGAAGGACCCAAAGCAGCATCCTCATCACAACCACCAACCGTCCGCCTGAACTGCGCCGCGTAGAGGATCGAAGCCTCATCAAACTCCCCGAGCGCGACTCTCGAGCCATCCCAAGCGAGAAGCGGCATCTCCTGGAAGCCGGGGAGGAGTCCCTTGTTGGGCAGGCTGTCCACCAGCGTCGTACGGTGGATGACCACTTCATCCTCGTCGTCGTGTTGCTGCTGCTTCAGGGCCTGCCCGTCGCTCTCGTACTCTTCCGGTGGGCGGTAGAGCTCGTTGTGGACTGTCGCCAGGTTCGCCGCCAATTCCGCGCTCGGGTAGAGCGTCCAGTAGCCTCGACCCCGACAGAGCCGCAGGGCCTGTTCCATCCAGGCCGGATAGTCCTTGCTCACCACCTTCTCGGACAAGAGCGCCGGTGGGGTCGCGCTGCTGTGCTGCACCTCTAGGAGCTGGGACACGAAGCCGTGCAGCTCGACCCACTTTTCGCCCGTGAACAACATGGCGTTGCTGTTAGGTGCTTGCCAGAGAAAAGATGTCGGGCCCTCCGGCAAGCCGGGCACTTCTGCCCCCACAGGCATGTTCAATGGTGGAGCAAAGGGGCCGGACCCGCTCAGATCTGTCGACGGCAGGTCGAGGCTGATGCCGAAGAGCCTCTGATCCCAGGCCCCACTGATGGCGTGCTTTGAGTAGCGATACTCGAGGATCGCCATCTTGAGGTAGTGGAAGAAATTCGGTGAGAGCTCAGCCTGCGGCGAGAGCACGAGCACGTGGGACAACAGCGGATTCGCTGGCCAGAAGCCCTCCAGGAACCGCACTGAGCTCTCTTCCTCGGTCATACCACGCCTCGAGACACGATGCCTCAGGGTCAACTGGCTCGCTCTTGCTGGCTGACGAGGATCTCGAGGCGGCCACTGGAAGTTTTGAAGGAACTGGCTGGTAGGTGGGTCGACGTGCTCGGGCAATTCGATGGTCAGATGAGGTATCGCGCACCCAGTAAAGTCTGCAGCACTGAGGGACTTGAGCAGCCTGATGAGGCTCCCAGACGCGTCTGTGTGCGCATGGATCAAGATTTCCACAGTAAGTAGGTTCCACGGTAGAAGGGATGCGGCATCAAGCTTGGTGACCCAGCCCAGGCGCTCCTCGGGATTCGCAGGCAGTTCAATGACGGCTGCCTGTAGCCCCATTTTCAACACTGATTGTCGCATCGACTTCAGGAACAGGGCGGCTTCTGCGTCTGACGAGTCCACAAGAATTGCTTGTGGGTGCATGTAGTTGTTTATATGGTATAACGCTCGGCCGACACATTTCTCGAACCTCTCATCCGTGGAGAGGGCTGCAAACTCGGGGCGGGCATCTGGTACATTGTTAGAAAGCCAGGCCAGAACAGAGTCCAGTCAGGAGATTTGGCAACTCAAAAGAGAGGGAGAGACAGAGAGGGAGAGATTCATTACCATGGAAAATAATGTGGCAGTCCTCGCCTATACCGTTGACATCCTTAAGTTGCTGCATAGGTATTTCGTCCCGGGACATCAACGCAAAGTGCACGTAGGACCTCAGCTCCCGCCCCATCTGGCATGCGATGGGGAGTAGATTGTTTGCGCTCTTCAAGGTTGATGCCGTAAAGAGCACGTTGAGATTTGACACAGAGTCACCCTTTGTCGCACTGATCGCATGTAGCGTCTCTGCCAGCTCCAAGAACCTGACGGCACCATTGTAGTCGCGGATCGCAGGCGCTGCGGCAGTGTCTACCTCGAGGACCTCTTGAGACACAGGAGGTCTGAGCTGCTGGGGCACGCCACCCGGAGGCACGATGCCATTGGGATAGGTATATACGGGGCGTCGCTTGTCCTGGGGTCCCAGGTCGGTGGGTATGTTGGCGATGAAGACGTAGGCCGCAATGGCCAAGAGGATCAGGAGGCCGAGGCGTCGGAAGGTCTTTCGAGGAGGTATCCGGGGCACATTCTTCGCCCTCCACCCAGTCGGTGTCTTGCCATCCTTGACGAAGTGATCGTCGTCCTTCTTAGCGACGCCGAGCTCGGGATCAAGCCTGGGTCGCATTGTCCTCAGTGCGTCGATGCGCGCCCTATGAGGGCCCACGGTGTTCTGAAGGATCAGAGTGACCGTATCTTGAGTATCGTCGGGTGCATCTCGGGTGCAGAGGGTATCGTAGTTCTTGACCTCGGGTATTGAGGCATCCGGGCTTGCGAATGGATTCGCGCGCGCTCTCTCTCTCTCTCTATCTCTCTCTCGCTCGGTCTGGGAAGGGTCTGAGGACGAAAGGAGGGGTCAGTGGTGGGAAGTGTAACGCCTGGCCGAGGGCATTTCGGGTCCAACGTTGTGTTGATGTGGAGGTGGGAGGTTCACGACCATGTGTCTTCCCCAGGAGAGGGTCGGAGAAGGGTTCTTAATGCAAGACTGTGTTGCCTTCCCATTGCAGGAACGTGACGACGATGGGAGAAGATGGCATCAGCTCCTGGTCCCCCCTGTAACAGGTGTGCTATGGGTGGACATTAGCGGCCAACTGCAGGGGGACAAGGGGGTTCTGGGGTTCTGCTGTCTCCCCTACTCCCTGTACCTGACTTGAACCTCTGTAGTAGGCATGCTAGGCTTGCACAGCAGTGTACTACCATTTTGTTCCTGATCAGCCCTGCCTAGCCCAGCCCAGTGCATACCCCACGATTTCACTTCCCGGGCCCTGCATATGCCTGGCCTTGCCTACCGCGTGCAGTGGCGGGGACCCGCAAAAAAGTTCTGATCAAGTATTATCAAAATCCCATCTCATTCCGTCGAGGATTCATTCACTTTTTGATATTCTGGACAACAACATACAAAAGCTTATGACATTTCACGACAATCCTCCTCCCTCAGAATTATTTACCCTCCTTTTCCTAGACAACACTGAGAAATCTTGAAATCCTCGAGTTGCACCCCTCAGACCATCAGAATGGGCAAGTCGCGGCGTAACAGGGCTAATGGGCATCGAGCCGACCCAACGGCCATCAAAGCTGTGAAGCCACCGACAGACCCTGAACTTGCTGCTCTGAGGGAGATACAGATCCTGCCTGTTATCAAGGACCTACGGAGCTCTAATCCCAAGGCTCGAGGCTCAGCTGCCTCAGCCGTTGCAAACATTGTCCAGGATGAGAAGTGTCGAAAGTTACTGCTCAGGGAACAGATCGTCCACATCATTCTCACAGAAACCCTGACAGACACAAGCCTGGACAGCCGTGCTGCTGGCTGGGAGATCCTGAGGGTCATTGCTTCTGAGGAGGAGAGTGATTTCTGTGTCCATCTGTTCAGGCTTGACGTGCTCACTGCCCTGGAGCATGCCATCAAGAATGTGTGTATACACCTCATCCCTTCAACTCAACATTGCTATTGTGACTGACCATTTCAGGTGGTCCAAACGATCTCGGACCCAAGTTTCTCGAAAGCGGCCAAGGCCCAGCAACAAGTGACATGGAACATCACCACCGCATTGCTATCTCTAATGGGCGCCCTGGCCACGGCCCGGGATGAGATTGCAGAGGCTATCGTGTCTAACTCCCAGATCATCCCTTTCCTCTGCTTCGTTGTCAACCAGAGCTTCACTCCACCCGAGATTGTCAACGAGACGATGGGCTGCCTCATGACCCTTTCCGAGGACAATCTGAAAGCATCACAAGCCATCCTCGCAGACCAGTCGAATTGCTTCCGGACTTTGACCAAGTACAAGGAGCTGGGAGATTCCAGGGCAGTATATGCCTCGGGCGTGCTCCATAATATCTACTCTGCCCTCGAATGGCGTGACGGCAGTCCCGGCCAGGACGGTGCTACTGATGCCAAGGTCATCCCCAGCCTGTGCCGAGTTCTGGAAAAGACCAAGCAAGATCCCAAGACGTACCAGATCGGTGGTGTCGAAATCGAGGCCGTCACCCAGGCACTCGAGATCCTGGCTTCGATAGCAACAGACCTGCAGGGCTCCATAACAAAGGGTAACAAGACAACGGAAGAATGGAACGGATTCGAAAACGACACGGCGATGGCAGGGGCCGACGGCGAAGATGAAGACATGAAGCAGGGAGGTGATGAGGATGAGGAAGTTGGAGATGGAGATGGTGCGGAAGAAGATGGCGCTGACGAGGATGACCTCTCGATGGATGAGGACGAGATACTCGCCGACATGGATCTCGTCACTGGACCAGACTCCGATGCCGAGGACGATACGGGTATCGAAGACCTACCGACCCTGCGAGAGTTCATACAGAAAGCGACACCCCAGCTCATCCGCCTGGCCAACTTTGCCCCAGCGTCAGACGAGGCAATTGCAGTCCAGTCGGAAGCCCTCTCTGCCCTCAACAATATCGCCTGGACCATGTCCTGCTTCGACTACTCCGAGTCTGGCAACGCTGGTCTCCTCAGGGCCTGGTCTCCAGTTGCCAAGCGCCTCTGGTCCAAGGTCGTCGCACCTGTTCTTGCTACAGATACCGCCGATGTGTCTCTCGCCTCGCTCGTCACCAGCGTTGCATGGGCCGTGTCCCGGACCCTACAAGGCTCCACACCACTCGTAGGCAACGAGCAACAAAAGTTCATCTCCCTCTACAAAGCATCCAAGGGTTTGACGGCCAAGCCGGGCGGGCAGGGGAGGCAACAAGAAGAGCAAGAAGCAGAGGACCCATTCCAGGCACTTGGCGTCAAGTGCATCGGTGTGCTGGGACAGCTGGCCCAGGACCCGGCCCCCGTCGACCTCAACCGCGAGGTTGGCATCTTCCTCCTCACCGTGCTCGATGCGCTGCCCGAGACTTCTCCGGCGGATACAGTCGAGGCTCTGAACCAGCTGATGGACGTCTACGGCGACGAGAGCTTCCCCTGCGACAAGGCCGTATTCTGGAAGGACAGCTTCTTGCAGCATCTCGAGAAGATCGTCCCAAAGGTCAAGACCATGGTGAAGTCTATCGACAAGCGTGGTGCGACCAGTGAGCTGAGGGCTCGCGCGGACGAGGCGGTCTTGAATCTGACCCGGTTCATTGCCTACAAGAAAAAGCATCCGCCTCGGCCCTAAGCTGCTGCTGGAAAGGTGTAAACGCGGTGGGAAATAGCAGATACCGTCACTGAAGAAAATCGTAGCAAGCAGTGAAACCTGTCACGATTTTGACGATGATTTGATCGTCTTGCATTCATGAATGGGAAAATTTAAACCAGCAAATGACTGGACGTTGGGTTTTACGGATAGGTGACCACTTCTTGTCGCATGTGGAATCGACAATGTGGTCTGCGCATATCATCAAGCAGACGGACGCTGTGCCATATCGGCACAAACCAGCGAATTGCGCAGAACCTTTATAGAGAATCAAAGGATTTAATTGCCCTTGAATACTGCAAAAGCCTAGCAGGTAGGGAAATTCATGGTATCTATCGTATGCCGTGTCCGCGGTGCAACATTCCAAGTGACAGAGAAATCCGCCCAACGTTCGCCCAGCGTAGTTCGCCCCGCCGCACATGCTCCGTACATCACGCCTGTAGGGTAAGCAAATGACCCAGCCACCCGAGCCTCCCCGCAAGGTCTCTCTCTTTCTTTCTCTTTTCTTCTCAGCCAATGGGCTTCATCTTCTTTTTCTTTTTGCTTGGGCCGTCGGGGCCGCCGCTCGACTTGCCCTTCTGGAAGGCCCTCCACGAGCCAATCCTTTGGTCCCTGGTGGCCTCCCAGTCCTGCTCGTGCTGCCTCTTCCTCTTCCTCTCCTCGAGCTCGGCGTCCTCCTTCCGCTGCTCGCGGCCCTCCTCCTGCATCTGTGCCTTGAGCTGACGCCGTCGCCTCTGCTCGTTGTCGATCAGCACCATCTTGGTCTTGTCCGCCCACTTGCGCTCGAAGGCGGCGTCGGGCTCCTTGGCCTCGGGGCTGTCGACCGTCAGCTTCAGGTCCCGCAGGACCAGCATGCGCGCGTCGGCGATGGCCTCGTCCAGCACCGCGCGGTGCTTCTCGTCCATCAGCTCCGTCTGCGCTTTCTTGAGCCGGTCGAAGGCGTCGGGTGCACGTGGATTCCTCGTTTTGTCCGGGTGGATGAGCAGGGACTTCTTGCGGTATAGGATCTTAATGTCCGACTCGGGCACGCCGGGCTTCAGGCCCAGCACGGCGTAGGCATCGAGCCGGAAGGCCTTGAGGATGCGGTCGATCTCGGCATCCTTATTTGAGGGAAGAAGTCAGCTTTCGCGATCTCACGTGGGTAGGAAGAGAAAAAAGGTGGGCGAGGAGAGAAAAGAAGAAGGGGAGTTTGGCTGCGGATGGAGCTTGACTTGCCTTTTCCCATTCCTTGCCCTCCGCGTCGAGGATGTCGGTGACATCTCTGTTGTCAACGGGCTGATCTTCTTTTGATGCCATCCTGGCTTGATCGATCAAGAGTTTTCCTTACCGTGTTGGGCCTCGCTGGGAAAGGGGTATTGTGTAGGCGGCGCAAAGGCAAAAACGAAGAGAGAGATGTCACAGAATGGGCGGGTGTCCGTTATCAATGTACACTTTACGTAGGCTCGCAAGTACACAGAGAAGGCCAGCGCTAGAAGAATCCCCTACTGATGACTAAGTACCTGCTGTAGGTCCACTGAGCGGGAACCACACAGTAGCTCTTTCCAGCCCCGCGCGGGTTGTGTCGGCGCTGTCAGCCACTGAAACTAGACTTTGAATAGCTACTTGCACAGGTGCCTTGAGACAGTGAGAGAAACTGCAAATTGTCGAGGACCTCCTACCCCAAGACCTTAAAGGCTGTGCAAAAACCATTCATGCGTGGTCTCCAGCTCAACTAAATTCCTCAAGCGTTCGGTCAGCCTGCAAAGAAACACTCGACCGTCAGCATGGACATGGACGACCAAGACGCCCCTCCTGACCTGGTGGAAGCAGGCGATGGCCTGGACGGGGAAGAGACGGCCGTCAAAGTTCCAATCACCATCGTTACAGGTGAATGCGCTCTAGATACTTGGGCAGACGACTCAAAAAACATTCTCGAGCTGACTATATATGTCTTTCGCTCCTGGATTCAGGATACCTCGGGGCGGGCAAGACAACGCTCTTGAATTATATTTTGACTGCACAACACGGCAAGAAAATTGCAGTGATCATGAATGGTAAGTTGCCCCTTTGTTTGTTGTCCTATGAGTGCTTCCTCAAGCCAAAAATGGCCACTGTGAACTGACGTGACTCGCAGAATTTGGTGACTGTGAGTAAAGTGTTCAGGACGAGGAGCGACAAGTGCTTGAAATAACAGTTGTCCATGTAGCGTTGGACATAGAAAAGTCTCTCACGGTGAACAAGGACGGCGAGTCGGTCGAAGAGTGGTTGGAGGTTGGCAACGGCTGCATCTGCTGCTCCGTGAAGTAAGTCCACCCCGTTGACAATCATGTGCGGGGCCTGTGAAGTACTCACAGTCACCATAGGGACACCGGCGTCAACGCGATTGAGGGGCTCATGGCGAAGAAGGGAAAATTTGATTACATCCTGCTGGAGACAACCGGTCTGGCAGATCCGGGAAACTTGGCACCTTTGTTTTGGGTGGATGAGGGACTGGCAAGCACCATCTACCTGGACGGTATCGTGACGCTGGTGGATGCCAAGAACATCCTGAAGAGCCTGGACGACCCGACAGGAAAGGTAGAAGGGCACGAAGGGGATGAGCATGGCCCGTTGATGACCACAGCGCATGTCCAGATCTCACACGCCGATGTCATCGTCATCAACAAGACGGACCTCGTCTCAGAGCAGGAGCTGCAGGCGGTCCAGGACAGGATCAGGTCCATCAACGGACTTGCTAAGCTCCACCTGACCAAGGAGAGCGCAGTACCCCAGCTCGAAGGCTACCTCCTAGATCTTCATGCATATGACAACGTGGTGGAGCTGGACAACTCGAAGGGCCACAGCCATCTCGACCCAGTCAGTACCTCCTCATTGATCACGATGCGTTGCCACTGCTAACATGTCACAGACAATATCGACGATCTCAATACCGCTGCCATTGCTGGAAGAACAGCAGGTGGACAGGGTCGACAAATGGCTCAGGTCGCTGCTCTGGGAGAATGAGCTGGTTGGTGATAATGCCGACCACAAGGCAGCCTTCGAGATACACCGGCTGAAAGGACGTCTGGCAGTGAGAGACGGGACAACAAAAATCATACAGGCTGTGAGAGAATTATTTGAAATCTTCGATGCGCCATCATCAGACGGGCAGGACGACAACAAGACAGGCAAGGTAGTGTTGATTGGCCGTCATGTCACAGATTTTGATTTCGAAAAAAGCCTCTTGGCAGTCATCAATGAAAATTAGAGGTAATTTGATGAAGAGGAATATTATATTGTCAAAGTAGTATTTACACTTGAATCATTAAAAAAAAAAAAAGGTCTGACAAGAGGCGTGGCTGATGAAGATGAAGCCTGAGGTCAGCTGGACATGATGGACGGAAACGTCTTAGGGCCGGCCCCCCTCTGAGACAATCCCTGTCCAACCCCCCAACTGGAGGAGGACTTGCAGTATTGGTGGGGGAGAGTCCGTGCGTCCTCTTGCATGCCTGCCCTGCGGCAATCCTCACTAGAGTTACATTGTGAGCCTCGTTTGGAGGGAGCGCCTCGATGACCTCTTGTCAACCGGACAACTTCTAGCAAATTCCCCCACTGTCCAACCCTGCTGTACGGCTACCGAGACCACATCCAACGATTCGTATACGTCTTGCGAACAAAGTCGAGCTTTACCTGCGCGCATGAGAAGGAGATAGGAAACCAGACAGATTCTCGCGACGATGAATAGAACAGGTACGATGGCACACGAACGCCCTCCTCTCGCGTCCGAGTCTGGCCCTTCCGCACTTTGTGCCCTATAACCGGTGGTGTGGTTTCAAACGAGGAGGAGTATTTCGAGTGCAAAAACTTTGCTATGGCTGGAGCATGTCGAGGATACCGCGAGAGGAAGTGGGTTTCGGTCTGAAGAAAGTGCGCCGCTCGCAGTTGGCAATTGCGACGGCGTGCTTCCCTCAACGACCTTCTCCCTGCATCTAGCCGGATCTGAGTCACTGCTATAATGGATGGGGTCATGTCTTGTCGCAAGACGACAAGTCCCCGGTCTGGCACTGGAATTGCATGCGCATCGCGCTGCCTAGGGGGCCGCTTGCCGCTGGCCGTTGACCGTTGACCGTTGCGCATACTTTCTCTCTCTTCGTTTGCTGGATGATGCATTGAGCTGTGGCTAACAGGACTTGTGTTTGGTCAGGAACTGTACCTCAGTCCCTAAGGGGGGTACCTGGCGGTTTTGGAGGAGGCCAGCAGACACAACATACAGGAAGAGTGGGAGCAAATAGGTTACCAAATGGGAAACTGGGTAAGGGGATGATGGCATCACTGTGTAGTGCAGTGTGCGCAATGTGTGTTGTTTGTTTTGCAGGAAAGCTGATGCAGGACCTGCAGCTATGCCGGTGAATAATGGAACAGGCTGGGCATTTGGTGGTGTTGCTCCCATGGGCTCTGGCGGCATGCAAACGCCAACAAGGCAGCTTGGAGGGGCAGCAACTTTTGCACAAAGTCTCTCTGGGTCAACACCTGCAACACCACTCGACCTATCGTAGGTGCACACCCAACCCTACCTGGACGCTACCCTCCTTTAATCTTTTTTGCGCTACTGCTGCAGCCATTGTTTTTCCCACCCTTTCACGTCGACCGGTCATCTTCACCTTCACATATCACATCCCTCTTCTATCCCACGTCGCCACCCCTCGCTCTCATCTGCTTTTTTGGGTTCTGTTCCTTGGGAACCATGGTTTTCCCCAGGAAGTCTGCCAAACTCAAGTTGGTGCAGAGGAGGGCTGGGCAGGGGCAGCAGCAGCAGCAGCCGCCGCTGCAGCAGGAGACCTCACCTGCACGACAACTCAGCCCTGACATCAAAAAGTCTTGGTCTCAGGTGGTCCAGGGCCAGCAGCAGCAGCAGCAGCAGCAGCAGCAGCAGCATGCTCAGCCACCTCAGGGCCCCAGTGGTCGTGTTAATCAGGCTGCCTTTGATTGGTATCGTCAAAGATCCCACCTCTCTGCCCCGACACGTCTCCTTAGACCCCAGTCCTCTTTTCCTCACTGCCCTAAACGACACTGGACCCCCACAGCACACAAACTCGATCGCCTGATCTGTGCACCTGGATGCGTGCTAACTGGTTGGTTGCAGCGAGTTCCCTCAACTGAGCAATAACGCGCAAATGTCAGGCGCAGCTCAACCTTCGATGTGGGGTGGCCAAGCAGCAAGAAATCTGGGCGGCCCAGCAAGAAACCCCAGCGTTTCCATCCCTCAACAAGGTCAACAGGAGGACCTCTTCTCTCCCGTCTCGCGGATTTCTTCTAGCCAAAACTCATTTCGATTCGGCAGCCAAGCAAGCATGAGCCAGTCTCAGCAGCCTCAACCGACCAGCGGGGAGGAGTTCCCTCCCCTGAACCGAAACGGCAACGGCGAGATCGGACAGGAGCGCAACGCCAATCTGATGGCTGGCCTGGGTGGCTTCGGTTCCCAGGGTCCCGTCACGTCTCCCCCGACCCAGGCAGGCCGGTCCGGCAACGGTCTACTGAACGCAGTCACCGCAAGCGCGCGTACCTCTGAGGCCCGCTCGCCAGTTGGTACGTGGCTGACGCGTCTGTGATCTTGGTGCGCACTACTGATGCATCTCCAGGCACGCGTCCCTCTGACAGCATTTCCTCGATGGCCGAGGACGACGCTCGTCGCAAGTCTACCTTCCGTGAGGATGGTCCCCCCACCAACCAGGCCGCCCCCGAGGCTGCAGGTCCCTCCGTCGACATGCAGAACCCTCTAGGCGCGATTGGAAACGAGGGCTCATCCAATAAGTCAAACGATCCCCCTGGAGGAGGACCTTCGTCCTCTGCCCAGCAGGATCTCCTTCCCGGCATGTCTGAGTCTGAGAAGTTCGGCATCAAGGGCCTCATGGCCATGATGTCCAAGTACCCTGCCTACAGTGCCCTTGTCCACGGTATGAACCCGGCCGAGTTTGGCCTGGATCTGAACAGTGACGTGTAGGTACCGCACTGGCTAGCATACCTATAGGTATCATCTTGCTGACTGGCAACAGGCCCTTCACCGAGCAGGCTTTCTCCCTGACCGACCACTCCCCTCCCAAGCCTCCGCAGCCCAACTTCAGCCTGCCTGAGTGCTATACCGTCAGAAACACTCAACCCATCGAGCAGAAGGTGACCAACTTCACTGAGGAGACCTTGATCTACATGTTCTACGCCAACCCCCAGGATCGACACCAGTTCCTGGCTGCCCAGCAGCTGTGCGTTACCTTTTTTATCATTTTTATTATCATTATACAAAAGTCTGGAACTTGAAGCGCATCGGCTAATATTTATTTGATGATTTTTGTAGCTACCTGCGGGGCTGGCGTTGGCACAAGACCATGCGCTGCTGGTTGACCAAGGACACCGAGATGCAACCCGTGCTGATCGCCCCCGATACCGAGCGCGGTTACTACATCATCTGGAACACCACCACGTGGACCCGTGAGCGAGTGAGTCATCTTTTGTTTCTCTCCCCTGCGCCTTGATAAGTCTCATTGCTAATTCTCCTTGTCCAGCGTGAGCTCGTCCTGGTTTACCAGGATCTCGAGAGCCTTCCCGACGCCAACGGTGCCTCCCACTCGTGAGGATCCAGCTGGGCGTTGTGTCTTTTTATTTTTTGGTTTCCGCCGGGCCACCAGGGGCTACGGTGTACCGCACGGCATCGCGGTATTGTTTTGTCAGATCTGCTCTTCACCCAGTGGTTTATTCGGCATTTGAGGATCTGAGGGTCGGACCCATAGGAGCTCGGACGGCGTCATTGGTCAAATAGAGGTCTTTCCGGAAGCAATTTGGTCTGCACTCGGCCATGTGCTCGGTATTGCGCACTTTTCTCTCGCATGGCCTTTCTGGGCCTGTGTTGTTGTGTGCGCGATGAGGACCTGGTGGTACTGGCAAACAAAACTGATATGATATGATGAAAGAAGTCTTGACTATGGAGCATCTGCAGGAGTAGTACCTAATGAGCAAAACCCGACTACCTCCTCTGATGCACCTGAACTGTTTCATCATGCTTTATTGCAGCTCTATTCTAGTGACGTTTGGTGATGTTACGAAGTACATTGTTTACTTGCGTAAAGACCCTAACCCTGCGGGCGGAGGTGTGTGCACGGACATTTGCTTGGGCCCCCCAGTCATGGCGCTACTGTTCTATTGTTGCGCCTGCATCAGTGACTCTCTCACGCACTGAACGTTAACCAACACCAACCTAGAACTCGCCGATTTATCTGCACTTCACCTGAGCCTCCCAATCCAACTCGACCAGGCCGCAGGGCACTCACCTCGAATATATACCAGACGAATCTTACAAGACAAGACCAACGCAACCGACTGAGCGAGCAGGGCCAGTTCTGCTACATTTCGCCCGGGACGGGATATCTCGGGACCTCCACGTGTGCACCAAACCAACCAAACCCAACCAGAACTCAAGACCAACCAACCCGTCGCCGAGCCTCCTCTTCGAATCGGAGCTCACCCCACCAATCCACCCATCAGGCAAATAGACAGGACGAGAGAGAAACAATACAGAAAAAGAAAAGAAAGAAAAGATGGCCAATGACCAGTATGGGCTACCCTCGCTGGTGGTGATCATCGTGCTCGGCGGGCTGCTGTACAAGTGGCTCTCGTCGCCTTCGCCTTCCTCGTCGTCGCCTGCGGGCGCTGGGGGGCGGGACTCCCTGTCGCAGATGAGGCAGCGCGAGATTGCTGTGGAGAGGATACAGCAGATGTTCCCGCAGTATGACAGGCGGACGATCTTGTGGGATCTGCAGCGGAATGGGGGGAGTATTGCGGCGACGACGGAGAAGATCCTCTCGGGGAGGATAGAGACGGTATGTGTTTTCTCTATCTTTGATCTTATTTTACCTCTTGTCTCTCGGTCAAAGAGAAGGAAAACAAAAAGGAGAATTCTTTTTTACTAACACTGCGTGAAACCTCAGCCGCCCATCACCTTCCAACCTCCTCCACCGCCGGGCTCCAACACGGGCTCTTCGGCATCGACGACACAGTCCACCCCGGCGGCGAGGCAGACCGCCGAGAAGCCCGCGCAGCCGAACTTGATACAGAGGTATAACCTGCAGGACAAGGTACAGCAGCAGCAGGAGGAGGAGGAGGAGGCGGCACAGGCCAAGAAGTGGAGCACCAACAAGGACGAGAGGCAGTCGCTGCTGCAGAAGAGGCGGGACGAGATGATTCTTGCCGCGCGGCGGAAGATGGAGGCCAAGATTGCGGCTGAGAAGAGTGCTGCCGGGTCCTCCTCCTGAACTACGAGCTTGGAGGGCCAGGGTTTTGCCGGTGAGTGGCGCGATGACACGCTGGAGGACGGCGGGCTGGGAGGCTCTACAATTGCTGCAAGGCGTTTCTCGCGCGTACATACTTTGTTGTCACATTAGGAGGGGTTTTGGTTTCATTTTGGACAAAGGCATAGCATATCGGATATCAACAACCGCTTAGGCTGGTGGATGTGGATGTTGTTGGTGCGCTCCTGGGTGGTGTTCTCGGAGTGTGATGGGAACTGGCATGTCATACTGTCAGGTCGGCTTGCTCAACAGGTCTTTTTTCTTCCTCTTCTCTCTTGCTCAGAGAAAGGAAACGCGGAGACTGTTTGTCGATGGAGGAGGAGATTGTTTCCCCCCAGGTCCTGGGAGGACAGAACTTGCTGCAGAGTTACCTGAGATACAGATCGATTGGCCTCCCCTTTTGATTCTCACAATGTGCTGTCATTTGGAAGTGAAGGCGGTCTGCGTATTGAGGCAGCCCGTCATGTGGCCCTTCAGCAGAGCAGATCGGACCGGTAGCCCGTTTGTCAAGTCTGACAACCACGGCTTATCTAGAACATGATGGTCGTCCACCCCATCCTGGTCAATTCGCTAACACTGAAGCCACCCGAATGGGTCTCTCGGGGCTACTCTAAAAGGGCTTAAATGGCGCTGGGAACTTAAGCCTTGACTGCGAGCAGATAAACCGATAAGACCCAGGTCTGGGGGGCACTCACATGCTTTTCCGATTGCAGGGTTTTGAAGGTTTGGACTGCAAATGTATACGCCGTGATAATTACTACCACGTAGAAAATAAAGAGAGAACGTTAAGAGTAGGAAGAAGGGGAGGGAAAGTCCCAAGAAATAATGCAATGGCGGAAGAGCTGCGCGTGCTCCTAGTTTAGGGCATATAGGTAGGTACTGGTTGCCTAAGCGCACGCTTCTCTTCTTGTCTGCTTTCTCTTCATATTAATTTAAATATATTGCTTGGTTGATTTTTTTTTTTTTGTTGACGTTTCCCCCCGTGGTCTGTTTATCTAATTTCGTCCTCTGGCTATATTTCTCGCCGTTGCTTTCTTTATGGATTTTTGTCCAAGTCCAACCAACCCTACATCGTACTTTGCATTCTGCCCTCCTCATTCAGGCTACTAGAGACCCCTCGCGGCATCAGTCCGGCTTTTTAGATCTCTTAAAATCCTCCCCTTGTTATTTTATATAATCTTCGAGGCTCCCGGAATCATCCCATCCAGGTGCTTATGTTGCTTGACGCGAGACCGTGGTTGAGGGGCCCTGAGCACCCGGTGCTTTTGCCTGAGGATGAGAAGAGTACTTTCATAACTGTAAATGGCAGTAGGGTTAGGGTCTATGATAAGAGCATACTTATCTATGTACAGTAGACTGCACACAGGGATGTGCCATACAAGGCTTTATCGATAGGAAGGATTTTCGAAAGTGCTCCACCTAAAACTTGAGTGCTAGTGCAGTTGCGCCTTCCCTCCCCCCCAAAACTTTGACTGGCACCCTTGACTTTTCGAGAGTGGTGAATTATTAGAAAACTCTACCACCACGCGACAAGACAGGCTGATCTTGTCCGAGACTGTCCAACCACCTACAACATCGATCTCTTGTCCAGTCTGGACCTGACTGATAATTGGTCTTTTTACCCTGTCACTGTCTTTTTTGCATCCAGCCTTGACAATTGTTTTGATTCAAGATGCTCAAGAGACAGCTCCTGCGACAGGCTCGAGCGTGTCGCGCCGTGCGGCCCTCCTCCTCCTCTCCTCTCTCCATCCTCACATCTGGTGCCTCCTTGAGGCCTTCTGCAACATGTAGGCCGGCTGTCTTGACGGCCTCGATAGGCCGCCAGGTTCTCGCGCGGGCCTATTCGAGCGCTTCCGCCGAGGCCCCCAGCAGCGATACCGCAGGCTCGTCTGGCCTGATCACCCGCTTCGACGAGCTGTCATCGCTTGGTGTGCACGAGAACATCCTCCGCGCCATCACCGACGATATGCAATACGTCAACATGACGGATGTCCAGGCCATGAGCATCAATCCAGCCCTGCAGGGAAAGGATATGTACGTGTTGTTGTGTGTTTTGAGCCGCGCGCTCGTGATGCGGGTTCTCCTCGTCCTTTCTTGTGACCAGATCAAACTGACCACGTCTCCTTGTTCCTCCTCCTCCCCCTCACAGTGTCGCCCAGGCTAGAACCGGTACCGGAAAGACCCTCGGCTTCCTCCTCCCGACCATCCAGAGGATCATCCAGGCCGACCCGGAGCTTGCGACCCGCGGTGGCAGCGGCACCAGGGCCAAGTCCGACGACATACGCGCCATCATCATCTCGCCGACCCGAGAGCTGGCAGAACAGATTGGCGCCGAGGCCAGGAAGCTCTGCCGCCACACGGGCGTCATCGTTCAGACGGCTGTCGGTGGCATGAACAAGAATATGATGCTGCGGAAGACCAGGTTCGAGGGCTGCCACCTGCTGGTCGGCACCCCCGGCCGTCTCAACGATCTTCTCAGCGACGAGTACAGCCAGATCGACGCCCCCAAGCTGTCCGCCCTTGTCCTCGACGAGGCCGACCGCATGCTCGATGTCGGTTTCGACAAGGAGCTGCGCGAGATTGTTCGCATGCTGCCGAGCCGGCGGGAGGTCCCCCGGCAGACGCTTCTCTTCTCCGCCACCATCCCCAAGGATGTCGTGTCGCTGGCCAGGACATATGTCGACCCTTCCAACTTCCAGTTCGTCCAGACCATCAACGCCGACGAGGCCCCCACCCACGAGAGGGTACCGCAGCACATCCTCCCGGTCCCAGGTTTCGAGCACTTCATCCCGACCCTCCTGGAGATCACCGAGAAGGCCCAGGCAGGCGAGCACGGGCCGGAGCCCTTCAAGGCCATCGCCTTCTTCAACAACACCGTCACCGTGCAGATGTTCAGCGAGCTCTTCTACTACCTCCCACGCTATATCAAATCCCTGCCCCCGACCTTCGCTATACACTCGGGCCTGGACCAGAGGGCGCGCACCAGGGCTGCTGATGACTTCCGGAGGGCGCAGTCTGGCATCCTCCTCTCCTCAGACGTCACCGCTCGTGGTATGGATTTCCCTGGCGTCACGCACGTCCTCCAGTTTGGAACTCCTCCGGAGCGTGATCAGTACATTCACCGACTGGGCCGGACGGGTCGGGCCAATAAGTCGGGCCAGGGCTGGCTGATCGTGCGCAAGGACGAGATCCCCAGCGCACGCAAGGTTCTGCCCGGACTGCCTATCAAGCGCAACGACACCATCGAGTCAGCAAGAGTTGACACCCAGAATATCGCCCAGGAGGACATGCCCCCGCACTTCCGCCACGTCGCCGACGCTTTCCGCCGCGTCTCGAACCGCAAGATCGCGGACACCTACGTCCGGTTTGCGGCCGACAGGAGGCGTGAGCTCATTGACCGCAGTGTGGCGGCGGCCAACCACTGGGTCACGTCCCAGGCCGGCCTGCGTGAACTGCCCCCAGTCCCACCCAATATCATGCAGAGCACACCTGGCCTTGACCGTATCCCAGGTATCAAGGTTGGTTTCGAACGCCGGGCGCCTAGCAACGACATGAATGCTCGAGGTGGCGGTCGTGGCAGTTTTGGAGGCCGCGGAGGCCGCGGAGGCTTCGGCGGCCGGAACAGCTCAGACCCCTTCGATTCCATGTCCAGAGGCCGCGCCCGCGAGGACCGTCCCTCGCGAGGCCAGCGCTCTGCCTTCTAGATTGGAAGCGAGGACTGGGAAGGACTCAGGATTTTCCCCATCAGAGCAGCTACAGATGTGGCACGTGCTGCCTGCCACGCAGCGGCATGGTCGTTCTACAGGTGTCAGTGTCTTAACACCGACCTAGGCGAGCGACCCTACTTTGAGTAGGAGAGCCACACATATCAGGCAGCAGGATGACAACAACAACAACGGATGAAGAAAAAGAGAGAGGAAATTCGTGAAACGACCTTAAGGAATCTTGATGTCAGCTAAAGATGCCCAAGTTTCTTGGAAAGTCTTCTCTTTTCTATGCTGCGTGAGGCTAGCTGCTAGATAGGAAAGGGGGGGGGGGAGCCGTTGAAGGCTATGGGGGAAGAGAAGCGTGCCTAGCAAAAAGGGAGAAGAAACGAAAGAAAAAGGCACACATATCTTTCTCCTTGCATCATGACGGCGTTGGTCCTGTTTTGGTTTTCCTGCTGCCCCCTTTTTCTTTGATCTCTCTCTCTTTTCCTTTTTCTTTTAATAGGGACCTCGGCTGGATGGACATCTCCCCTTTTTATTTTTCTCTACACTTTTTTCTAGGAATCACTGTATCATGATAAGTTGGAGATATAGGGGAGGGGGTTAAGAAAGGGAAAAGATGGAGGAGGATAAGATGAAGAAAATTAGATGGTGGATGTCTTTATGTGTGTGCGCGTGTGTGCGTGTAGTGTGTTTGTGTACCAGAAGAATGAAGGATAAGCAAGAAAAAATGAAAGAAGAATCAATTCCCACAATCCACTTTAATCACGAATGTCTCTCTCTAGGTGTGTGTATGAGTTATAGGTGTCATCATCATCATCATCATCACCACCACCCCCAGGAGCAGGTTTGTTTTTTCCCAACGGGTGAGAAGAATGCTTCATTGGTTGGTCCTTTCTGTTGGCTGGCTGGCTGGTAATCTTCAAGATCCCCCAGCAGCCAGGGGAAAGAAAAAAATGTTCTAAGGTTAGGTAACCAAGAATCAATGCAGAAAGCCAAAAAAGAGAAGAAAACCTCGCCAGCTCACCCAAAATAAAACAAGGAAAATAAAATAAAAAATCCCTAACCTCATGCTCCGTCACATCCACCCCTCCCCCCCGGGGGGCCACTCTTGGATCAATCACCCTCCTCCTCATATCTTGCCTCATGTCCCTCAGTAAAAAAAAAAAAAAAAATTAAAAAAAAAAACAAAGAAAAAAAATATATATATACCCACCCCACTCCCCCTGAATCCATGTTATAATCAATAACCAAAAAAAAAAAAAAAGAAAAAGAAAAAGAAAAAAAAGATGGCCCAGGAAAAGCACTGAATGGTCTCAGCCTCTCCCAACCGTGAAGCCCGTAGGGGAAGGCTTCAATTTGGGGGGGGGGGGGGGCTTTTGGTTCAGCATAAAGTAAGTACACACGGGGTTAATCCTATACATATACTTGAGAAGAGAAACAACCCCCACCCCGCCGACACTCCTAGTTTTTTTGTTCATTAGATGGTAGATCAAGGTGACACGAACAAGCGTACACATCCGCGAGGCCACCTCCC
>JACWST010000025.1:0-10939 GCA_014850475.1 Cryphonectria naterciae
AAAAAAAAAAAAAAAAAAAAAAAAAAAAAAAAAAAAAAAAAAAAAAAAAAAAAAAAAAAAAAAAGGCTTTCGTAGCCGGCGGCATGTTTATGAAAACGATTAATCTTTATCCAACCTCTACAATAAGGGTTAGGGTTATACTCAAGTCCATGCCCATATGAAATAAATCTCTACTGAGGAACTAACAGCCCATCAAAAGAGTCACAAACGAACGACCACTCAACAACTCAACCAAGGCAAACCAAACCAAACCAGCTCATTCAAAGACAGACAGAAAGAAAAGAGAGAAGAAAAATACAAGCCCAAAAAATAAAATAAAAATAAAAGAACAACAAACACACACACAAAACATATGGATTCCCCCTACGCACGAGAGCTCGAGGTCGCCATCGCCGCCGTCCAGGCCGCCGCGAGGCTCAGCAGCCTCGTCCTCGCCCAGGCACAGCGCCTCGGAGGAGGAAATGGAGACCAAGACGCCGACACCAGCACCGCCGCCGGCCAGGACGGCAATGGCGCCACCAGCGAAGGACTAGGCGTTGTCGCCAAGGACGATCTCTCCCCAGTGACAGTAGGCGACTTCGCCATCCAGGCCCTCCTCACATGCACCATGCACGCCGCCTTCCCAGACGACAAGTTCGTGGGCGAGGAGTCGGCAGATGCCCTGCGCGCCCACCCTGCCCTCCTGCACCGGGTCTGGACCACCCTGCAGCAAGCGTCTTCCTCTTCCCCTTCTCGTTCTCCTTCTTCTCCCTCTGGCGATCCCTCCACCACCACCACCACCACCACCCTCGTCAAGATCCCAGACTCCCCCGAGCAGATGTGCCAGATGATCGACTGGTGCGGCACCGGCCACCCAGACCAAGCCGGCCGCCGCATCTGGGTGTTCGACCCCATCGACGGCACAGAGAACTTCGTGCAGGGCCTCGTCTACGCCGTCAACGTCGCCCTCCTGCGCGGCGACGGCCAACAGGTCCTGTCCGTGGTCGCCTGTCCCAACCTCTCCGCCTCGGTCGCCTACCCTGCCTCGGACGACTCCCTCGACCCGGCCGGGCAAGGGTGCCTCCTCTTCGCCGCACGCGGCCACGGCGCCTTCGTCCGGGGCCTGCACGCCAGCTCTTCTTCTTCTCCTCCTGCCCTCCCCAGACGTCTCCCCAGCCACGCCCACCACCCCGCCCTCCTCTCCACCACCGCCCGCAACACATCCGGCCTGCCCACCGTCCACCAGGAGGTAGCCCGCCGCCTGGGCGTCGCGTATCCCGGCAGCACCCTCCTCCCCTGGGTCCTCCGCTGGGTCCTCCTCGCCCTCGGCGTCGGCAACAGCACCTGGTGGGTCTACAAGTCGCGCGACCGCCTGGCCAAGATCTGGGACCACGCCGGCGCCATGTTGTTGTTCGAGGAGGTCGGCGGCAAGGTCACCGATGTGGACGGCAGGGACATTGACCTGACCGCCGACAGGAAGATGATTGCCAACTATGGCATCGTCGCTGCCCCGGCACACCTGCATGCGGGCCTGTTGGCGACGGTGCAGGAGGTGTTGCGGGAGCAGCGGCCCGATCTGGCGACGAGGCCAGCATGATGACTTCTCTATTGTTTTCTTCTTCTTTTTCCCCCTCCTTTATCAGTTGCGAACCTTGCTGGGAATACAATAGATAGATAAGATAGATCATACCCCTGGCGTAAGATTATTTGTATTATGATTATTCGTTGATTCATCATCAAAGACACACGGCACTGTATGGGGGGCTGAATGAAGCCTTTCATTAAGCAGTAAATAGCCCGTATCTCTCTCCTTCTACTCTCTCTCTCTCTCTCTCTAATCTTCCCAAAGGCTGACCGCGAGAGACATCTCTCTCCCCAACAATGATTAAATCTGAACCTATATCTGTCTGTATATGAAAATCCTGGTAGGCACTTGGACGCCCTCGCAATGCAAGTCTCAACAACAACAACAACAACAACAACAACAACGCTCGTATGCCTTGCCATCCCATCCCATACCAACCCACGCGCCTGGTGCCAATATATCACACGCCCTCTTTTCTCTCTTTGCTTCCCATCCTGTTTGTGTCCCGTGCTGCATTGAATGTCCCTCTGATGAACAAACAAAAGAAAGAAGGGGAAGAAGAAGAAGAAGAAATTATCCTAAACGCCTGACCAGAGAGGGCTATAGTGGCCTGTCCGGTCCCATTGTCTCCGTGTGCTCTTGTCGCTGTCTGGATCTTTGGGCTTCATTCATCGGATGCCCTGCCTCCACCTCTCCACACGATCCGTCTGTTGCCCACCCACCATGGGCATCCCGCCAGCCTGCACGCCATAGCTGGTGGCAGGCATCGCGCCGTGGAATCCCACCCCGGCGCCATACACAGTTTGGTTCGCCGCGTACCCACCTGCCGCACCGATGCCCCCGCCGAAAGCCCCATAGCTTCCTCCCTGGCCCAGCAGACTGCCACTGACAAAAGGACTGGCCTGCTGAAACTGCGGCTGCTGCATGAAGCCCCCATTATACCCATTGCCGAAGGGATTAGGCTTGGCAAAGACGGGGTTCAGGCCGTTCGCGACGCCGTTGTTCGCGTTCCCGTAGTTGCCAGCCGCGCCGATCAGGTTCGTGCCGCTGACAGCTCGGGCGCCTTGGCTGTACTGGCCCAGCTGTCCGATGCTCATGCTGGCACGGAGCTGGTGGCGGTCCATCGAAGGGCTCGAACCGCCCAGGCCACCCATGTTGTCGTTGAACCTGCCGTTCTGGTATCCACCGGGCTGAACGACGCCACCGCGGGGGTCGGTCAGGTTCGTGGGTATCTGGGACCGGAACGCGCGCATCTTGACCTCTTGCTCGTGAGCCGCGCGGGCGGCCTCCTCCTCCTTGCGCCGACGCTCAACCTCGCGAGGGTCCATCTTGCCCTGCGGCCCCTCGAGTGGGTTTGCGCCGAGCACGCCGGCCAGGCTGAGGCGCCGGGACACAGTCTCCTTCTGGCTGCCGCCCGACACGACGCGGGTGCCCATCTCCTTCTCACGAGCCTCACGCTCCGCTTGCAGGCGACGCCGGCGCTGCCCGAGGGTCTCTTCCTCCTCGGCAGGCGGGGCTGCGTTCTTCTTGGCTTCCTCTTCCTCCTTTTTCTTCTTTTCGGCCTCCTCGTCGAAACCCCACTCGCCAAGCAGCTCCTCGGAGAAGGCCGTGCTGACGCGCCTGGCCCTCGGCAGGGGATTCTCTTCGTCCTCGCCCCGCAGTCTCCTCATGCGATCGCCGAGAGTTTCGCCTTCGACCTCCTCTTCCGCGCCATCTGGGCCTCCAGTGACGCTGGCCGAAGCGCTCACCGGGCGCACCATACGCAGTGGGCTGATCGGCTCCTTGTTGTTGCCGCCAGGCATCACCGAGAGCCTGGTGGCGTTGCCGGTGGGCTGGAGATACATGCTGACAGGCACTGGCTTGCCCTGCAGCCTGTCCCGTCTCCGAGACAAGGGCTCGTTGTCGTCCTGATCTCGTTTCTCCATCAAGCCCAGCGGCCGGCTCATCTCCTGCACGGCCATGGCCATATCACGGTCGGTCGCTTCGGGACCGAGCTGCTTCTTGGCAGCCAACAGGCCCAGTGGTATATCCTCGTCGTCCTCATCTTCGCTGCCCGCGTCGGAGTGATCCGCAGCCCAGGCCAGGTTCACCTTCTTCTTCTGCCGCTGCGTGGCCTCGATCTGCGCCACGGCATCGAGCTCGAGGAGCGTGCTGTGGAGCCCGTTGCCCTGGTGCAGGGGGTTGCGTGTACGGTTCTTGTGCTGTTGCTTGCGCATCTGGAGCTCGGCCAGCAGCGTCGTGGGAGGACCTGTATATACCTGCTCTCCGTCTTCGGAGCCGGACCCAGAACCCCTCTCATCATCGTCAGGCGCGAGAGCCGAGTGCTCATCTACATCTGACTGCGAGTCCTCATCATCGCCGACCGGAGCCGACAGTCTCGAGCGGGTGTCTTCATCTTGCGCGTTGAGCAAGTTGACGCTGCTCCTAGACTTGCCACGACCGGGCAGCAGGGACCAGACCGATCTGCGCTTCTCGGTATCCGGCACGACGAGCGTGGTCGAAGCGCTCTTGGACAGCCTGTGGCTCTTCGCATTGCCCGCGGTCTCGGGTGGTATGAGCTGGCTCTTGCGGCTGCTCTTCCTCTTCTGATGGCCATACACCTCCGAGCCGAGATGACCTGCGAAGGCGTGGTCTGTGAAGGCGTTGACGGGTGCTGAGGCGGCGGCGTCCAGGATGCTATCTAGTGTGGCTATCGCAGAGCCGTTCTTGAGCTCGAGCTTGGGGGTCTCGGCGGGCAGATCAAAGAAGACGCTGGCGCGCAGCTGGGGTGGCAGGTCCGCGAGGTTCATCCGGGACTGGCGTGCAGCGGACCCTCCAAGCTTGGCCGGGCGGCGCAGGTTGTGCAGATCCGGCGAATCCAGTGGCATATTCTCATGCGACACCATCCCTGGGCCCTCGAGGGCAGCCAGTGCATGGTCGCGACCGAAATCGCGAGAGCTGGAGTGTGCTGAGCTCGGCGTAGCATCGTCGCCCAGCAGGTTCCCTGAGCTCAGCGGCAGGTCGACCCCCAGCAGGTCAGTCGGACCCTCCTTCTCGAGCGGATCAGGCAGCCAGAATCTGCTCTCCCGCGCGGTCTTGGGCATCTGGCTCAACACCTGGCTCCTGCGCGCAGTCCTCGCCGCCTGCGCAGCTTTCATGCCCTTGCCGAGCTTCGGCGGCAGGTTCAGCATAGCTGGGACGCGGGCAGGATAATAAAGCATCTGCTGGTTTGTCTCGGGGTCGAAATAAGACTGGGGCCGAGCCGTCGTAGTTCGCCTCTGTGCTGGTTGTGGTCTCGGCTGCGGATACTCATCCTCGTGTTGTTGTAGAACAGGGAAATTCTCGGCCACCGAATCCGGGTCGCAGTGCATTCCATCGAAGTCGGCAAAGACATTGTCCTCGTCGACAGTGTCGGGAGTTCCATATGCCCGGTGCTCGTGCTGCTGCTGCTGGTGGTGCTGGTGGTAGTGGTGGTCGTCGGCTGGGGGCTCATATTCATCACGGACACGAGCTGGCGGAGGGTTGGCGGGATTGCGAAGCTGCACGTCCAGATCCTCTCCGTGGTTGTCCCAGTACGAGTCACCAGCATATTGATCCAACATGGGCGTCCCCTCCGCCTGGTCGTTGTTGCTAGGGTATTGGGTCGATGCTTCAGCAACATGGATGTCCGTAGCGTCAGGGTCGACATGCTGATGGGCCCTTGCGAGGATCGTGTGCTCATCGTCGCCCAGATCCTCCAGCTTGGGGGCCGTCCGGTCGGCCTCGTCCATGGCATCCAGTGTCAGAGTGGCCGGAGGCTCCATCTCGGCGATCTCGGCGAGGGAAAGTGGACCAGAGCGATTGCTGTGGACACTCTGGGTGCTGTGGACGCTATGGACGCTGCGCACGCTACGGACACTTCTTGTAGAGCCCTTTCCTGGCCCGTCTCTTGACATAAAGGAGCTGGAAGACAGGTTGGGAAAGGCCTCCCCGTCGATGGTCTCGGGCTTGCTCCTGGTGCTGTTCGCCCTCGACAGGGGCCCGCTGCTCTTGCTCCCGCTCCTCAGACAGCCCGTCAGGGACTGCGTCGGACTCATGATGTAGCCGCCCGGCGAGTAGCCGCCCGTTCTTGCGGCGTTGTTCAGGCCGACAATCGAGCTATGTGACAGGGCCTGGGGGCTGTCGGTGGTGTGGTCGCCGGCGCTCCGGACGCTTGCGGCGGCAAGGATGGAGGAGCGACGGCTGTCGCTGCGCTTTAGTTCGTTGTGGGCGTCCCTGATAGCATCCTCTATGCTGCTGGTCATAGAAAAGCGCTCAGCGGTGGCCTCGAGGGCGGCGATGTTGCTGGTGTAGGAGCCTGAGCGGGCGTTGATGTCAGGGGCAGGATGACGGAGGACGGAATTGGTAGAGGCAGTGCGGATGATGGTGGGCGACAGTGGCGGCTCGACGGGAGAGGTCGGGGTGGTGGGTGATCGTGTGGACGGGCGAGACGGGAGAGGATGTGCCACGACACGCAGCGCAAAAGGGCGCTGGATGCCCGTGTCAGGGGTGGACGTGGCGGAGGCACGATTAGAATGAGAAGCGCTGCTGGTCAGGATCGAGCTTGGGGGCAGGAGGGGAGCAACTTCGGAGCCGGCGGAGTGGGGGGACGATATGGGCTGGTCCTCTGGGATCAGTTCGAGCTCGTGTCTCGGGCTTGCGAGGCCGTCCTGTTCGAGATGGAGCCGATGTTGTAGGGCCTCGATTGTGGAGGCGAGAGAGTCTGCGGCCATGGGCGGCTGCTGCTGCTGCTGCTGGTGCTGGAGTGCGTCCTGGCCAAGAACACCCTTGTCTATAGCGGGAGATGCATTCTCGCTTGGTGGTACCGATCCCTCTGCAGGACGAGGAGATACACGGGTGGGACTTGCAGGGTCATTTTCATCCGTGGCTCGTGTCGATACTTGTGCCCGTGTCCGTGTCTGTGCTTGTTCTTCTCCTCCTGTTTGTCCTTGTGCCTGTGCCTGTGTCTGTAATTTCGTTTGTGCTTCTGCCTCTTGTTCCTTTTCTTGCTCCTGCGCCTGTACGGATCGGGCAGGTTGCGACGGTGGTGGTGCCTGCAAATAGCCCTGGGTCCGGTCCGGGGATTGGGGTGCGTTGGCTCTGTCCTTTGTTGCAGCCGCACCGGTAGCAGCAGTAGTAGTAGTAGAAGAAGAAGAAGAAGAAGAAGAAGAAGAGCCTAAGCCAGTCTCGTGCAGTGCGTCTGTCGTGTCATCTCGAGGAGTCGCGGTGGGATCCATGATCCTTCCGCAGGTGCCTTGCGTCCCTTGGGGAGTGAGCGAGGGAGAGATGAGCGACAGAAGAGAAGAGACAGATCAAGCCGCCAGAGACATGTGTGGGGAGAGGGAGAAAGAGAGAGAGAGAAAGAGAGAAACCAGGGACAAAGTTGCTCGAAGACAGGGGGGATTAGTAAATTGTAGTAAGAGAGTGAGCGACGTGACCGATGGGGGCCGGCGTCGGCTGCGCTGTGTTGTTGCTGGTAGCGAACGGACGAACGAATTGGAATGGTGTCGAGGGGGAATTAGTAGCATGTGTCGGACGACGGATATGGCATGGCATTTGATGGATGACGGGCGTTCTTTTAGGGCTGATGACGGGCTGGCTGCCAAATACCGTTTTGACCTGGCGAACGAATGAACGAACGAGGGAACGTAGTGATGGTGGTGGTGGTGGTGATGATGAGCGTGGTTGCGTGGTCGAGGGACGGAGGGGCCCCCTTTGGGGAATGCTGTAGCTCCTGGCAACAATGTTGATATGTTCCAAGCAGGGCAGCAGGAGAAAGAGGAGGAGCAGAGGAAGAAGATGCTGGTTACATGCTGGAGTTGAGCCTATGCTGCTGGATTCATCTACCTGACTAAGATGATCACGACGGTTGGTTTGTCTTGTCAGGTCCGTCTGCATTCATCTTGGGCTCTTGCTGCTCGTGTTCTTGGTTTTCTTGGAAATCGAGACTGCCTGCAGAGACAGGGACCAGGGCGGCATCATTCATGCCAGGCTTGCAGGTTCCTGCAGGGGTACCACGGCTACCTGCTGTTCTGTAGTACATACTAAGGCTGTACACCCTTCTATAGTACCGATGGTGGTGGTGGTATGGTCCTATTTTAGCAGCAAGCAAGCCTCAAAGTTCCCCCCGGTGGCCCCCCCCCATTCCCCTAAACCTGCACTACCAGTGCCTACCGCATCCTGAGGTGGTACTTATGGGTATGCTGTGTGTGGGCAACCATCCGAGATCCGTCTATCTCGTTACGTACTCTCCCACCCCGTATCCTCCTCCTCCTCCTCCTCCTCCTCCTCCCACCTAGCTGTGCATGTGTCGCGTGCTTCCCGATTGTACCATAGCATCGTGGTAATCTTCCGAGATGAAAGACAATCTTTTTCTTATCATTGTGCTGGCCAAACACCTTTCACCACCCACATCAACGTTATCATGCCACACACACACACACACACGCGTGCGCCCACACACACCTCATTTCCCATGTCTTGTTTTTCCTTAGTTTTTCTGAAATGAAGAAAATAACCATGATCTTAGCGGTATCTCAGATTGGACCTCTCCGATTGGATCTCAAGGGAAAACCAGCCGATCTGCAGAAGTGTATACAGGTGGTACTATAGTATGTACTATTACAGTATGGTACCGACCGTCCTGGTAGATATTTCCTGGAGGCCTGCAGGGCCTGTGAGAGGCGTGCCAAGATCTCGAGCATCCCAGTCCAGATTCGTCAAGTCTTCCTTCTATGGTACGCTGCATTCTTCGTTATCTTTCATGCTCATCATCAAAGTTTTCACAACCTTGGACGCAAGAACTGTCTCTCTCCCTCACCCCTCTCTCTCTCTCTCTCCACCTTGGGCGAAACTTGAGCCTAAACCACCCCGGCTGATATTCGTGGCCCATTCGTGGCCCATTCGTGGCCCAGCTGCAAACCGACCCGCTCGTGTTAACGTGGCACCTGGGATCATTTTCCTCCCCCCTTCCTGCTGTGGGTTCGCAACCAATCCCCTGGGAAGATACAAGGTGTGGGTGGGTGTATGTGTGTTGTGGCTTTCTGCATATCGCCCTGGCCAGATGCGGTCCGTGGTGGTCAGATAGTTTGACCGTCTTTGTGCACGGCAAGATCCGGCGCCGAAGGTAGTGTTGCGAAGAAAGGTCGTCGGCACGCAAGGGGGCGCACAACAAACCAAAGTGTCAAAGGGAAAAAAAGTAACGTTCTTCTGGGAACTTCAAAGGCCTCTCTCTCTCTCTCTCTCTCTGGGGTAGACGGCGTTGTTTCGACGAGATGAAGCGCCAGGCCGTTTTTCATTTCCTTCCCAGGCGGCAGTGTCTGAGATCTATTGAGCTTGGCCGGATCATCACTTGCCAGCAGCGCGCGCGATGGGGTGTGCAGCTAGGCAGTGATAACAAGCAAGGGTCATTTCATTTGTTACGCGGCAAATAGACGAGACACCTGAGGAGCAGCGCCCGACGGCCAGGGGGTTCTCAGACGTTGAGGCTTGGTTTTCCGATAAAGAGGTGTGGGTGTGGCAACGATCCCGTTGGGGGAATCACCCAGCCTTTGTTGTTATGTCGCACGGCTCCCAACTGGCAGGGTCGGGATTGGCAGCCATTGAAGTCCTCCAATGATCTCGTGTGATTCACCGGAAATCGCCCTCGCCGTAATATGCCCACGAGAGCGAGTTGTGTCGCCGCGGAAAATCGCTGCATGTCAAGGAAGGAAGAGGGAGAAGAATGAAAATTGGGCCTCGCAAAGAGACATTTTTCTCGGAGCCAAGTGCCGTGGCAGGTCTCGGGTCCATCTCCGGACCACCGCACGGCCGTGTGTGTCTGTGTACAGCCTACCACGTGGTGCCCAGGTGCCGGTACTGGTGTAAGTGTACTTCAGAGTGCGTGCAAGAGTCAAAGTCGGTTGGGCTTTGGCAGCGACCACCAGCGTAGGTTATGTCTCGCCCGGGCCTTCGCAGTTTCTCTCTCTCCGAATGAATGAATGTTGGGACATGCACCGACAAGACAACAGCTTACCATCCAGCTCCCTTTTTCACCTGCACACCGGCGCCATAAGCACAAATACTTCATCCCAAATTGCTGCATAATATACGTAGTATATGTTGTGTCGAGATCTGTTGAGCACGTCTAGAACATCTCAGCAACATGAGCAAAGTTCACCCTGTACCATGGTAGATATCTCACGCCTTTGTAAGCCACCCAACCCCCCTCCCCCCGTTGCCGCCTGCATATTACTACTCTACACGATGCTACATAGTGTGTAGTTTGACGCGGAAGAACGGGTTGTCCCGGGACGCACCACGGTTAGAAGTCGGCGGCAATCTGGCTCGGGTCCTGTCTACTTGGACAGCAAGGGAAGACTTCTTTGGGTGTTAAAATAAAATGCTGCAAAACCACATGCAAGTGGGTGGCGTGGTGTGGTGTGGCGTGGCGTGTCGTGAAAATCTCGTCTTCCTTCTGCGGCAAGAAAGCGACCTAGAGACCAGCCTGCTGCGCTGCCCGTCGAGCCCAAAGTGGGGGAGAGGACCAGTGGCCGCCAGCAGCACCTGGGTCAGTTTGGCAGAGAAACCTCCCCGCGTGGGTCCCTGTCAGCGTTCCAGACTTTCGATTCGACCTCTGATCTCGGAAGAGGGCGAAGGTCTAGGCAGGCCCCGCGGGGGGGGGGGGGGGGGCATGATGGATCGGCAAAGAGTAAGCACCTCGGGGTGTGTGAGTACAGTGTGAGTGAGTATGTTTTCCCCCTCCTCCTTGGAACGATCCGCGACAGGAAACATATTTTTGAGTATTGCGATCGCGGGACCTGTAATTTGACAGTCTGCTCGTATCAACTACTATGTTCATCTTTCTCATCGTAAACTCGGCACTACTCTGGTAGGAAATTTTCCGGACCCCATTGTAGTGTGCCCTGGTGTTCGTATTGCGATACTTATTTTAGCAGTGCCGACAATGAAGCGGGTCTGCCTTGGATAGGCCGTGTGTGTCGCTCTAGATTTGGGCCCCCTTTGGAACACAGGTTTGTTTTTCTTTCTTTGTGTACGGCTGAAGAGGACTGACTGACTGTGCTGTCGTTATCTTTTTTGCCTGATAGTATTGGATTTGCCATTACGGCGGAATTTTTCATGCTGCAGCGGCTCCCGCGCTTCATGGGACGGGACCAGACCAGATCAGGACGTGCACCTGCATTGTTTACACTTATCGGGAGTGCGCCCTACATGAGTAAGTAGGCCAGACCCCAGAGTGCCCAGGTCGAGGTCAAGCTTTAAAAAAAAAAAAAAAAGGTTGTAAGCGTTTTTGTTTTTGTTGTTGCTGGTCTTTCGGTGTTTAGCAGACAGATTTACACTTATTCATTAGAAATTTGTTATAAACTATGTTCTAACATT
>JACWST010000025.1:10949-49458 GCA_014850475.1 Cryphonectria naterciae
GAGCGAAAAGGGAACGGAAGCAACAAAACGAAGAACGAGGTAGAGATATAAAAAAAAAAAAAAAAGGTTGTAAGCGATGATGGTGTCGAAGGGGGGGGGAAGGGGGGTTTTCCCCCTTCTTTTCCTCCTTTTTTCTTCTTCTTTCTCTTCCCCCCTTCTCATGCCTGACACACGAATTCCATGACCAACTTGTACAATTCGTGAGTAAAGGGTTTACCTATACACTAGATACTTACTTAGAACTATGAAAGCAATTCCTGAAAACATGTCTGTATATTCAGTTGACTGGCAGCATGTTTGAAGATCACATGAAAAATGAATCGTTGAGATGAGTTGAGACGACGCTAGAAGATGAATTAGTGGCGAAGTCCCATCTTGCTGCCCCATCGAATCTGCCCTTTAGCATTTTACAAGTGTGCCAGGATACCAACTTTCTCTCAGGGGGGGAACAGAGAGAGATAAAGGTTCACTTTAATGTTTTAGGAAGGTTGACACGGATATTACATAGTATGTCGTTGGGGATCAAGGTATTTTTAGGTGGTTTTCCTTTCTTTTTTCCCTTTTTCTTTCTTTTTTTTGTTGTTATCAAGAGGTTTCAGATCAATGGCCGCCAGCCCACGTACACATGTGTGGCATCACACAGTTTCGTCCGACTAGATCGCACGGCCAGAAACATGTCCGACTCGTCTTACCATACTTGCCATAGTACTTACTCACTCTATACTATGTACGACTGCCACTACAGAACACAACCCCACTAAGGCCGTCCCAAGGGGCCCTTGCCCACCTTGACTTTGACCCCCCTTCCCCCCCCCCATATCAATTCAAGAGGAGGGGGCTAGAGGCGGGCGCCAGAACTGACTGGAACTGCACCGTCGAGCCGCATCGTGGTCACCTTTTTCCAGCTTCAAATATTAACCGTCTGTGACCGCCCTTTTGGGTCTCCCCGGCTCCACAACAACTCTCCATTACCCCATACTCACGATCATTTGTCTGGCCTCGGCCCTGACCTCGTCTCCTCCCCTTGGACTTCCCCTGAGAAGGCACCTCGCCCTTTGTGTGTTTGTGTGTGTGTGTGTGTGTGTGTGGACAGGACAAGGACCAACGAAAGCACGCACGCCATCCTGGACCGGAGTCACAAGACCAACTTCTCCCGCGCATTGCATATTACGCACGCACGCACAAACACACACACACACGCCGCTACAGACGACGATCATCCCAACATCGGCTTCGTCTTGCATTGCTCTAGCACTCAATCAGAAAAAGGTGTTGCTGATCGCCTCACTCGACGAGGGGTCACACCAGCTGGGTCATCATCGCCTGAGGACTACTACTGTCCTGTGTCATACCATCATCCCACGGTGCAGAGCCAGCTTCCCTCGAGCCGCCTCAGCAACAGCCCTCACCTCAATTGCTCTATCCTCCCCTCCTGCTCCCGCACGCCTACGGACCTGCAACCCTGTCGAGGTCGCCGACTCACTTTGAACCACCCTCGAAGACCCCCCTGCTGTATAGAGTTATGACACAATCAACACCGGCGCGGAGGCGCTTCGCTCCTGTGCCCATCGAGACCACCTTCAAGGAGCACCGCAGAGGAGGCCCAGCCGCCGAGCCGACTCCTGAGCCCTCTCCGACGGAAGAGTCTCCGCCTCCGGCCCCCTCGCCTCCCAAGGTCGCCCATCATGAGACCCAGACCGTCGTGCGGGAGAAGCGCCGCTTCGCACCACAACTCCTCGAGTCCACAAGAAGATCGCGAAGAGCTGGAGACACTGTGCCCGCCACAAAGCCGGCTGACAAGACCGACATCACGCCCTACTCGAAGCACATCTACTCCCTGTCGTCCAAGAAGAGGCCGCACAACAGGTGGCCCGGCCACGCCAGGCGAGAATCATGTGACGAGGAGACCGCCGAGCATGTCTTCGATCTCAACAAGCTGGAGACGCAGAAGCGCATGGAGGAGCTGGCCATGTCGGCGTTCCCTAACAGCACGATGAGACTGGGTGGTGCAGAGCATTTCTTCCTGCGGGAAGGGTCTGACGACGATGACACTCCGAGGGGCAGGGGCAAGACACGCGCCGGCAACAAGGACGAGCGGAGGGACTCGTCAGAGGACAATGTCAACTGGATGGTCAAGGAGATGCAGAAGCACGCCGACCAGCTAGCTGCAGACAGGGGTGAGGTCGACTCTTGGGATTCCGGATCGATCAGGAGCGAGGGCCCACCAGACAACACCTTTGCCTTCACCAACAAGGCTCGCCATACCATCAGGGGGTCCACCATAGGGCCTCTGAGTCCCATTGGCGAGGATCTGAAGGCGGTGGACAAGTCGGACGAGTCTTCCTACTTTGGCGCTGCAGCATCATACGATGCGAAGGCCTCTGACCAGCCAATCAGCACGCGCCCGGGCACGTTCGGGGAGACCGCCGACGTGGACATGCCTGATGCGCCATTCCGCCCTTCTGATGATGCTGATGCTGCTGCTGCTATTGCTGCTACTACTACTGCTGCTGCTGCTGCTGCTGCTGCTGCTACGCCGTCCCAGCCACCACAAGAGACAGGCTTTGCGCGCCCACGTGGGGCTTTTGGTCGTTTTTATGGCTATCAGAACCAGGCTGGTGCGCAGGACAAGGCCGCCGAGAAAGCGTTGTTCCGACTGAGGACCCTGAAAAGCCCGCCCATGGCCGGCAAAGACCTCACATTTCGTATGTGTCCGTCGCCGAAGCAGACCAAGCTCGAGTCGGACCAGAAGTGGGACGTCGCTGCTGGCGCCAACGTCGAGCAAAATCGGGATGCTACTGGACAAAACGGGCTCTGGAGGGGCTACTGCTTCACGAGCAAGGGCGATGAGGCACTGGCCCCCTCTGCCCGCCCGGCACCCATGCTTATGACACCATCATTTCCCGCCACGCCCTTTGAACACAGCGACCCATATGCCACGACCGACGGAACCCTGGCCCCTTTCCCAGTCTCTGCCGAGCCCACGCCTATGGCGTCTGGCCAGTCGTCAGGGCTCTTCTCCGTCTCCGAGCACCGCTCCCGCGGCGGTCAGCCCAAGGGCCTTCATATGCTGATGGGTCTGGAGCAGCGACTGCAGCAGGAGAAGGCTGCCGCGGACTTCAAGGAGCGCATCGCAGCCGAGTTCAACGACCAGTTCGTGACGCAGGTCTACAACTACCTCAGCCTGGGGTATCCTGCCACGGCGCGGGCTTTTGACGAGGAGCTCTCGAAAATCAGCCGGATACCCACCAAGGAGTTGCAGATTGAGGACGACGTCGTTATGGACGGCATAGGCAGCCGGGCCAAGGGCCATATCAAGATCAGCATGGACCTGGATATGAGCGAGGACAGACGTTGTCCACGGTGGAGGGCCCTGAAGCAGTACATCTTTGAGTGGGCCCGGCAACATCCTGATCTCGACAGCATCACCCCTCTTGCATGGGGCGTGGCAGAGAGGCGAGGCAGCTGGGGCATATGATCCTCAAGAGATGGTTGTCGTGAACAGTCAGAGGGAAGAGAGGAAGGGGCATCCTCTATCCACCATTGATTGCTATTTGCAATTTCACCTTTACATCGTTCTTTTGGCCTTTTTACCTTCTCTATCCCAACCCCCTTTTTTTCCTTGAGGCTCTAAGCACTCCTGAGTGCCATTGCATTCGTTATGAGAAGGTTATTTCTGTCCATGCTGGTTAAGCATGATCATGACATGTGATAAACAGGCTTATGATGGGAAGAGCATACTGATTACGACACCATGTCATTTCATTGCTGATGGTGGAAAGGAGCGGCAAGAGGAAAAGAGGAATGGAGCGCTCACCTTCCTGTCCTTTTTTCTCCTTTCTTTCTTTTCTTTCTTTCTTCTCTATATTCTCTTTTATTATTCTTGTCCATTTTGCGAAACACATGGTAGATGTGATAGAAGGGGGTGTGCGTGGTCATGAGAGCATCATTCAGCATAGATTAGCAAGAGGCAAGACACAGACAGGATAGCGAAGAAATTGAGATTCCAAGCGGCCATATTGTTTTCGGCAATAATCATGACTCCATTTATTCTTGTGCAAGGCAGTCGAGTGAGGGACAAGACCCCCATGTGAGATGAACTTGATCCTCGTTCTAAGCTGATAGTAACCAGAGAGCCCTAGCAGGACTGTTTCTGGTTCAGCCCTACCGATTGACAGATGGCGGCTCCAGGGTGCCGGGACCCCCGCGTCAGCCCAAAGCAGTTAGGGGATGGCTCTCCAATTTACTGGCTGGTGGCCCTTGGAATTCCAGGGGGAGGGGAAGGGGGGGGGGTTCTCGGCAACTTCTTCTGCCGCAAAGTAGCACTTGTGACTGCAGAGTACAGTACAGTACTACCGCCAAGACCCTGACGTTGACGTGTTGAGGTCTGGCGGGCGGATCACCATCAATTATTACCCATCCTTGTCAAAGGGGTCTTGCAATAGCCTCTTTTGTCTCGTCGATACCACAGCATCTTGGTCCGACATTGACTCTTTCTCTCTCTCTCTCTGTTTGAAGTCAAGTGCCCTTTCTTATCAGTGTCATCAGATTAGACACTCCCATTACTTCGACAGCAGCAAGCAGACAAAGACACGTAACGCTCTAAACAAACTTGCTGCTGCTGCTGCTGCTGCTGCTGCTGCTCCTCCATGTTGTCGCTAAGCCGCGTGGATGGAGAAGTCCCCCCTTACCCAGCAGCCTCGACCCGAGGCCTTTCAGCAAAAGGTTGTGCAGCTGTATGAAGATCTATTCAAGGTCTGCGCTCCCTTGCCTCTCTTTGCTCACCCACAAGCTCCCCCCTCTTCTTCCTCTAAAAGATGATCTCACAGGCTAATTACTTGTTGCATGTGATCAACAGGTTTGAAGACACCCACCTAACCCACCGATTCCCCCTCGAGACCCCCCGACGATCGATCTTCAGCACTGATACTTGGGAATGGGAAGGACGATCAAGATACCGAGCATGACCTGTCAGAAGGCTTCTGGCGGGAGTTGTTCCTGCTCAAGCCAGACCGCGCCTCGCTCCGGCGCATTCTGGACGGGCTCACGCCGGCCGACCTCCTGCACCTCGAGGAGCAGACGAGGGAGCTCTTCTCGCGCGCGGTCAAGACCCTGAAGAGCTCGCAGGGTGTTGCTCAGTCAAATGCGCTTGATGTATGTGTGGCCTCATGATTGGTGTTGCGAGGGAACCCTCCCCCCCCGGCCCCTCTTCATCATCATCTTCTTCTTCTTCTTCCGTCCTAAGTAGTGATGATATGGTCGCTGTTCGCTGTTCGCTAACCAGCCACCCCCGGCGCGGGAGAACACAAACAGACCCTCAGTACTTTCCTCTCGTCCGTCCTGGCAAAGAGGTACACCAACCCGAGCTCCGACATCATCACGATCCTGGCGGGCCTCGACAGTATCGATGCGATTTTTACAGACTTTGTTGGTTCGTTGGACAACATAATACGGAATGGCAAGAGTGGTGAGTGCGGATGGCGGCCCAGCCCTGGGGGCGGAAAGACTGACTGACGGGGTGAGCTCATATTCAGTGGAGATACGACAAAAGGCTGTCGAGGTTGCATTGGCCATCACATCTGGAGCGTACCAGACCAGTCTCTTGACGTACTTGATACAGAAGGACATGTTTCCCTCCGTCATGAAGGTGTGTGTCTTCAATCACCTACCCCGGCCCGTTTCTCTCAGTGTGTCAAAACACCCGTCTGACCTTATATGCGTCGTCGCAGCTGATACAAGACGCCGAGACTACGTCCGAGATCTTCGAACCTTTCACCCTTGTCGGTCTCCTGGCGAACTACAACAAATTCGAGTTTCAAAATCCGTACCAACTGCGGTTGAATGATTTCGTGAACGAGGAGACGATCCAGAAGATCATCAAGAGCGTTGGACAGACCTGCCAGAGATTGAGGACGCACTTTGTGGATATACAAGAAGACCTGCCGGAGGGCTGGACGTTCAGCAACACTTTGAACATGATCGGGCTGGGAGCGATAGCACCGGGGCCGAAACCAGAAAAGAAGCCCGTGTATGATGCCGACACGGCGAAGAAGATGTTTGCAGAGCTGTAAGTCTACTTTGCTGTCGTTCCACTGGCAAGAGAAAAGAAGCTGACCGAGCTGGGTACCTTCAGACCGGGGAGTGACGCCGCGGTTCTGCTGGCTACTTACGACTTCACACATGCGAACAAGCTCTTTTGTTTCAACTTTGTCACGCTGGCCCCGGAGAAGGGCGAAGAGCATCCTTTCGCCAGCTACATCTCCATCACGTCCTACCTCCTCACACACGCACATCTATCGCCAAGAACAAGCCTCTACGCAGTCCTCAGCCTGATGGTGTTCCGTCTCTTGATCGAAGACCCGGTCCTGTGCAAGCGCATATGCAGCGACGAGAACAAGGTGGCGGTGCGGCTCTGTCGACAGAGACAGCCATACCTGCCCCTCGTCAGGGGCGAGCGCACACTCGCCACGGCCGTCATCGATACCATGATTGACGGGCTGAACCACAACCTCAAGAGGCGCCTGGACGTGGGAATGTACACCCTCTGCGTGGGGATCTTGCTCCGCATCATCAGCTACATGTCCAGGTCGCGCACGCGACTGCCATACCACTGGTCCGAGCTGTTCCGCTCCCTCCTCTCCCTTATACGGTTCCTCACCACCTACGCGGCAGACCTCAAGGACCTGCCGCACATCGAGACGCTGCTGGACCACGTGGTCAACCTCCTCGCGCTGGGCCTGTCGGCAGGCGAGGCCTTCCTGCCGACGCCGGCGGCCTATGACGACCTCTTCTACAAGGTCGTCGAGGCGGGCGACACGCTGGTCAAGTTCCGTGATACGTACCGGCTGGCAAGCAGGCCCACCAACAGCATCGACACGCTGATCAGCGTGAGCACGCACTACAAGACGCTGCTGGCTGAGGGGGGTGGGGGAAGCAAGGGCGGGAAGGGGAGCAAGGCTGGCGCTGCGGGTGTCTTGACGAGCCTGCAGGTTGCTGAGGTCATCAAGCAAGGGTATGAGACGCTCAGCATACAGGCGAAGGAGGGTTTGGATAGCTGGGAGAGGTATAGGGAGGCGGACGAGAGGACGCTGCTTAAAAAGGTGGCGAGAGTTGCGGTAGGGGATGTAAGGGCTCTGGTGGCAGAGTAGGGAGGAGTAGTAGGAACAGCAGCAGCAGCAGCAGCAGCAGGAGGAGGAGGAGGAGGAGGAGGAGGAGAGGGAGGGAGAAGGAGAAGGAGAAGAATAGGGGGTGGATGCTCTTTGGCCCTGGAATGTAAGAAAGTAAGCAGACAGGCAGATGTATCTTGTATATGAAATTCATGCCTGCCATGTGGTTTGCATGTTGATTTGCATTGTGATGTGGCCTGTAACCATTTTTTCCCCCTTCAAATTCTTGAAAAAGTCACAAGGCAGACAGACAATCCTGAGCAAGGTGCTCCCCGATCAGGTGAATAGCAATAGAAAAGAAGGGACATGGGATAGGCCTATATTTAGTGGTCAATATGGCTTTAGCTGATTATGGCAGGGTGTCACTTGCATGTAAAGAAAGACCCTTCAGGCTCCGTGGGACCCCTAAGATGACAATCTCCCCCACTATGATTGGCTCCCTGTCAACTAATGGCCGAGCTTAGGCGAACGCCGCGAGGCATTATGTCATCGCCGAGCTCACCCTCTAGAAACATGACCAGATTCTCGTGCAATCCCTGACAAACCCCAAATCTACACCCTCGACGCAGTTTCCTTCAGCACATGACTTTCCCTCCTCTGCATCTTTGTGAAGCATCCATAGCGCTTTCATTACCGCATTGAGAGTTCTTGGAGGAGATTCTTCCATCACCTTTTCCACTTTGCATCTCGACGCGCCAACCTGACTGAACCCCGACAGCCAAGACACCCCTCTTTTTACCCTTCCCTCACCCCTTACAGAAGGCCCTCGCCGCCGCCGAGATGAATGCGCCCATAATAGTGTCAAGGAGGGCGACCTCGTCCATCTGCCTCTCATGCCGCAAGTCCCTCCTCCGCCAGTTCTCCGCTGTCAGCCGCCGCGCATACCCAGAGTTCCAGTCCTACCGCCTCAACCCCCAGCCGCCCTCGCCACCCCGCAGCGCCGGCGGGCCAGACACCTCCATCACCCACCCGATCGAGCCGCCGATGCCCCGTGTCCACGAGACACGACCGCCCAAGGCACCCGAGAACGGACAAGAAGGCGCAACAACGATGGCGACGTCGTCGGTGGGTGAGGAGCTGGCGCAGAGGTCACAGCCCGCGTACGCACAGCCGGCCCAAACCACCACCACCACCACCTCGTCACCATCAGGGCCGACCCCACAGGCAGAACCGTCGTCGCAACAAGCCACATCATCCTCCTCCTCCTCCACAGCACCCTCGACGCCAGAACCGAAGCAGCCCAAGGCCCGACCGCGCTCGAAACTGCGCGCGCCGCGGAAGGCAGCGATGATGCTCACCCCGGCGGCGGTGGACCACCTACGCGCGCTACTCGACCAGCCGGACCCGAAGCTTATCAAGGTCGGCGTCCGCAACCGGGGCTGCAGCGGGCTGGCGTACCACCTCGAGTACGTGGACAAGGCGGGCGCCTTTGACGAGGCTGTGGAGCAGGACGGGGTCAAGGTGCTCATCGACAGCAAGGCCCTGTTCAGTATCATCGGCAGCGAGATGGACTGGGTCGAGGACAAGCTGAACCAGCGCTTTGTGTTCCGGAATCCAAATATTAGTGAGTTTTTTGTTTGGTCCTTGCGTCGTAGAGCTGATGATGTTTGTCAGGAGAACGAGTGAGCATATGCTAACGTCTAAGCAGAGGAGCAGTGTGGCTGTGGCGAGTCCTTCATGGTCTAGATCTCCAATGACGAAGAGGTTGTGGTCTCTGCTACAGAGGCAAGAGGGACAGGGTCAGGGACATCTTTTTGAGGTTATGAGTTGAGGGCATCAGTGCTGGGAAGGCTTTGCAGTCAGTGCACATATGCATCAACATGGCGTTTTTACTAGATTTGCTCATGACAGGGAAAGGGAGGCGAGAGTCCAAGGGCACATGTACCTTTATTACTATGAAGAAGGAGGACTTCAGGGCAGATACCAAGGTTCATCATCAAGACAGTCTATCAATTTTTTCCATGGAGCATTTCCTCGAGCCTGCTGTACCATGCACAGCATCGACGCTCTTTGTAGGAACAAGGTTCATGATGTGAGAGTGAAAGAGGATGAGAAGTACAAAATTACAAGGCACAGCAGCCAAGTCAATATTGCCAAAGTGGTCTGTCTGCTCTGGGTCCATCTCATTTATTGATTGTATTGCTACTAGTCCAGCCTTCATATATATTCAGGTAAAGTACGCGCCTGGCGTTGCCCCCTCTTTCCAAAGCCAGACAGAGCCAAAAACTTGTCAACTGTGATGCCTCCAGGACATTACTTATTCATCTGGGGAGCCTGCCCCCCCCCCCCCTCTCTCCTCTCTCCCCCTTCCCAATTTCCATTACTCTTCCTCATCCTCAGCATCCCTCGGGTGGGGACGCCCGTTGTTCTGGTTGGCTCCTCCGTTGGGCGGGCCTGGGCGAGGAGGGTGCTGAGGATCACGGGCTTCGAGATCTTCGTCCTCGGCATCTCTTGGGTGAGGGTGTCCCCCATTGTTCTGGTTGCCGTGAGGTGGTGGGCCGGGGTGAGGAGGATGCTGAGGGTCGCGAGTCTCGAGGTTTTCGTCCTCCTCAGCCTCCCTCGGGTGAGGGTGTCCTCCGTTGTTCTGGTTGCCGTGAGGTGGTGGGCTGGGATGAGGAGGATGCTGAGGATCACGAGTCTCGAGGTTTTCGTCCTCCTCAGCCTCCCTCGGGTGAGGGCGTCCTCCGTTATTTTGGTTTCCGTGGTTCTGGGCCGGAGGAGGCCCTGGCTGGCCTGGACGCTGAGGCTCGCGTGCCTCAATCTCTTCCTCGACCTCCCTTGGGTGAGGATGTCCCCCATTGTTCTGGTTGCCGTGAGGTGGTGGGCCTGGGTGAGGAGGATGCTGAGGGTCGCGAGTCTCGAGGTTTTCGTCCTCAGCATCTCTTGGGTGAGGGTGTCCTCCATTGTTCTGGTTGCCGTGAGGTGGCGGGCCTGGGTGAGGAGGGTGCTGGGGACCACGAGCTTCAAGCTCATCCTCAGCCTCCCTCGGGTGAGGACGTCCTCCATTGTTTTGGTTCCCGTTGTTCTGGTTGCCATGGGGTGGGGCTGGGCGAGGGGGCTTCTGCGGATCACGAGCCTCGACGTCTCGGACGTGAGGATGAGGTCCAGGGTGCTGAGGCGGGTGCTGCGGTGGCGGCCCATTGGGGTCGCGGCTGATGAGGTTGGTGGATGCAGCAGCCTACAAGAGCAAGTGTTAGTATGATTAGCCATGGTGGAGGGGGAAAAGAGAATGTGCTGTCGTGTGAGATGCACGGCGCATGTTTACGTACGTGAAAGGGAGCGGCCTGGGCTCCGAGGACCAGGAGGGTGAGAACGGCAACCAGCTTCATATTGAACTGATTATACAAGTTAATGGTATATATTCGTGCGTAGTGTTTGTTTCGCAATGGGATTATCTGGCCGGCAGTTGAAGATTGAAGGAGGAGTAGCCAAGTTCCAGACTTGATGGTATTAGAGGAGTAGTAGATTAGTGAGAAGAAGAAGAAGAAGAAGAAGAAGGTGATGATGATGATGATGAGATTATTTACAATTGAGCAGACTGGGCGGTGACGGAACTCTTATACTTTGACGAAGCTCACTCTTGATGTCCAAGAGCCGATGCTGCATACTTCACCCACTTACACAGAATACTGACGACGAGGCACGGCACAACGCCGGCCGAATTCGTCATCTGCTATACCCTCTCCAAAACCATCATCGCAATGACTATTTCTGGTGTTTACTATTCTTTCTTCTTTTCCCCCCTTCTGCGCATAATGGGAGACAAACAAGCCTAGCCCTCTGTCCAGGCGAGCATGTTTGACCCCAGGACCCTCAGCCACGTTTCGAGAGAACGTCAACCTCCTCTGAGATCATGTCAACGTAAGCCTGTGTGTCGAGAATGAGCTCACGAGTTCGGCTTACTGAGAGAGAACACATGAGAGATCTCGGGACGGACATGCGCGCGCACGTAGTCACGGTCGCACACTCACAATGCGCATGAGGAGTTTCGAGGCCATTTCCAAACCGTCTGATCTATGCTTGTGGGTATTTTTAGATGTATCTCCATCCAGAGCTGCGGCGGGGCTTTGGGGGAGGGGAGGGGGGCAAGAAATCTCCGAAACAAGGTGGACTCTGAAGCTTGTTTTGAAGTCAATATCTTATATATAAAATGGCCGCTAAGAGTAGGGCTCCTGGGTGGTAAGTCGGACTCGGCCGAGACTAATGAGTATAATTGCGCAGGGCTAAGAGAGGTACAAAACATCCAAAGACGGAGACGGTGACAGGTTTTGCTAGCATAGCCCTACGAGTCGAGGGTCTTGTCATGCGGCCTGCCATAATGGTGACCTGGTAAGAAGAACCGGGACACACCTCGTAATTCCTAGATTGTCCGCCGTCGACGGTGATTCCGTCATCGAAACCAAATCTTGTCACAGGCGTCTTTGGATGCCATGATCAATGGGCAACAGGCAGGGAGACTGTTGGATATGTATATTTTTAGCTACGGCGTTTTCAGCCGTATCGTGTGTGCTTCTAGAATTATGAAGACGAGACGAAGGAGGAGGAGGGGATAGTAGTGCCAGCGTATAGTGTGACGAGCACATTTTTTCTCTCGAAAATCTATTTTTTGGTTTGGAGAGACAATGTCGGATGGACCGTTGTTCAGTTGATGTTTTCTAGTCTCTGTCGTTCTGTTGTGCAACCAGTCTGGCTGGGCCATGAGAGGTATTCAAACCGGAGGAGAGGAGAGGAGGAGAGGAGAGGAGGAGAGGAGAGGAGGAGAGAGGAGGAGTGATGTATCTACCAAGCGGGAATGAAGCTGACCTTTTGAGGCCCTAAAGTGCAGCAACCCTTGTTCCCACACTAAAGCCACTGCGGCCCGGAGCGACAAAGGCCCTAACTGCCGCTCAAGCCCCCTGTAGCCCAGAGCCGCTGCACCAAGGAAGCGCGTCATAACCTTCCTTTGCGCGCGGGGGCTGCCTCGAACCCAATTTGACGCGTCAATCTTCACTTTACTCTCAGCAGCAGCCAAACCCTCCCAACTTCTTACTACAACCGACCACAGTAACACCTTATCGCACATGCTAACCACACTGCATTGCCTCAGGTTTGTGCCAATGCACATGCTCATCATCCGTCCTTTCTGACACAGCCTCTTCCTCCACAACTTTTGGCTTCTTTCTCTTGGCTACCAACACGCGAAAATGGTCGTCTGCCCAATATGCAGTCATAATGTCAAGACCTCCGAGATCAACAGCCACATCGACTCCCAGTGCAAGACCTTTATACTTGACAGCGATGCCAGTACAGCCGCCGCCAATGGCCAGCATCAGTCGTCCCCCACGCCGTCGCAGAATGCCCCTCCTCCTCCCTCTTCCATAACCAAGCGGTCAGCCGCCGACTTCTTCGCCGCACCGGCCGCCAAACGACAGGCCACCGCCTCCAAGATCTTGGCCACCGCCATCAATGGTCCAGCCTCCAGCGCTGCCGTCAAGTCGGCTGGGATGAAAAGGTCGTATGATGAGGGACCAGGCCACAACGCCCCAACAGGCCAGGCAGACGACGACTCCACCGCCGACACACCCATGACCGAGGCGCTGCCGCTGCCCGCGCCCCCGGTCAAGAAGCACAAACCAAACAAGGCGGCCCCTCTCGCCGAGCGCATGCGACCCAGCACCCTGGATGACGTCGCCGGGCAGGACCTCGTTGGGCCCAATGGCGTGTTGCGAGCCCTCATCGAGTCGAACTCGATGCCGTCGATTATACTCTGGGGAGGATCGGGCACGGGCAAGACGACCATCGCCCGATGTATCGCCAAGATGGTCGGCAGTCGCTTTGTGGAGATCAACGCGACGAGCTGTGGGACGGCCGAGTGCAAGAGGCTGTTCCAGGACGCCGCGAACGAGCTGTCGCTGACCGGGCGGAGGACCATCATATTCTGCGACGAGATACATCGCTTCAGCAAATCCCAACAGGACGTGTTTCTGAAGCCTGTCGAGGCCGGCACCATCATCCTCGTGGGCGCCACCACCGAGAACCCTTCGTTCAAGGTCCAGGCCGCCCTGCTTTCCCGATGCCGCACATTTACATTACAAAAATTGGGCTCGGCCGACATCTCGAGCATCCTGACGAGGGCGCTGAAGCAGGAGCTCGAGGACGACCCGTCCAGGCTGTCGCCGCTGATCGACGAGGAGCTGCTGGGCTACCTCGCCGCCTTTGCAGACGGGGACGCCCGCACGGCCCTCAACCTGCTCGAGCTCGCCCTGTCGCTGACGACCAAGCCGGCCGCGGACCGCTCCACGCCGCTCACCAAGCAAGATATCAAGGCGGCCCTGACAAAGACCCTCGTGTACGACCGCGCAGGCGACCAGCACTACGACACCATCTCGGCCTTCCACAAGGCGGTCCGCGGCTCAGACCCAGACGCAGCCCTGTACTACCTCGCGCGCATGCTCCAGTCCGGCGAGGACCCGCTCTTCATCGCCCGCCGCATGGTCGTCATCGCCTCAGAGGACGTCGGCCTGGCAGACAACAGCATGCTCCCCCTCGCCACGGCAATGTACACGGCCGTGCAGCAGATCGGCATGCCCGAGGCCCGGATCCCCATGGCCCACTGTGCCACGGCCCTGTGTCTCGCCCCCAAGAGCACAAGGGCCTACCGAGGCCTGAACAACGCCTATGCCGCGCTGCGGGAACCAGGCGTGGCGGCCCTGCCCGTGCCGATCCATCTCAGGAATGCCCCGACCAGGCTGATGAAGGAGATGGGCTACGGCGCCGAGTACAAGTACAACCCCAACTATCGAGACGGCAAGGTGAGGCAGGATTACCTGCCCGAGCAGCTGGTCGGAAGGCGTTTCCTGGAGGATAGGGACTTGGGTACCGAGGTTGACCCTGATCTGGACATGACGGGTTGACGATTGTGCTTTGGATTCCAATGTTGTGTGTTTCAGGAATCGACAATTTACTTAGCTACTGCAGATTGCTGGGACAACATCATCACACCAACTTCACCACTTGAGCGCTCTCTCTCTCTCTGTCTCTCTCTTTCTCACCAAATGAAGTGAAATAAATAGTAAGCCTATCTGAGAGCAACATCATGACCACACACACACACACACACACACACACACACACATATACACACCAATTAGTATCATATCATGAGCAGGTATGCGATATATATATTCATTCCTTCATCTCTATAATGACAACCTATCTGACAAAAGTATACATCTCCAGACAAGGTTTATACATATTTACAAGACTCGAGATGGGACACATACACACAACACACTTCCTCCATCATCATCATCAAAGCCCAGGCAGCCAGAGAGACAAGAGAGAGCTTCCTTTAGACGGAAGCCTTCTGGGCCCAACCCAGGGAGGGAGTGTCGGCGTTGAAGACGACGTAGGCAGCCTTGAGGGCAACATCACCAAAGATGTTGATGCCGATGTCAGCGGAGGACTGGATACCACCGTAGCACTTGCCCAGGATGAGGGTTTCCTGCAATTTTCACATCACGAGTCAGTACTTTTGTTGAGAATCTCTCAATTCATGGGGTGGATAAATATCAAGTCCGCTGCCCAAAACAAAAAAAGAGAAAGGAGATTGACTCACAAAGTTGATGTAGTCGGACGGGACGGTGATGGTGGCATCGCCGACGCCAAAGGAGAAGTCGGGCAGGTCAGCGTCGCAGTCAAAGATCCAGCCACCGTACAGGAGGGAGCTGGTGGCACCGGAGACCTCGGCGTAGTAGGCCTTGACGACGGCGGCGGGCAGGTAGATCAGGGTGGTGCCGGTGTCGGCAATACCGACGATGCTCTCGGTAGTAAAGTCGTCGCCGACGCCGTAGCCGGTGGAGGTGAACTTCCAGTAGCCGGGCAGCTTGGTCACGGCGGTGTAGGTCAGGTCATCGACGAAGGTGTCGTTGATGAAGCCGAAGTCGTACGTGCCAGCTGGTATTTAGGTCAACACCACAGGGTTCAAAAAAAAAAGAGTGAGAGACAGGGAGAGGGAGTAAGAAAGGTTACTACTCACGAGCCTCGTGGTTCAGGTTGGCGCAGAAGACGGGCTCATCGAGGGAGTCCAGAGCGTTGGACCTACACAAGAACATGAGGTCAGCCAATACTCCTCTTTATATATATCGAGAGTGAGAGAGAAAATAAAAAGGAAGGGGCAACGACATACCAGAAAGTGTCCTGGGACTCAGGGGAGACGGTGTTCAGGATGTTGAAGCCAAGACCCAGAAGACCATCGATGTCGGAGTCCGAGGTGAACTCGGAGGAGACGGTCTCGGCGGCCTCGACGGCCTGGGAGGTGACGGTCACACCACCGACGTCGACGACATCGGTGTAGACGAGACCAGAGGAGGAAGAGCCATCACCGTACGAGATCTCCCAGGTGTAGCCGGAGAGCAGCTCGGCAGTGGAGGAGTCGGAGGGGTTGTACTCGGTCTGGCCGTCGACCTCGGAGGAAGGGGTCAGGCTGGAGAAGACCCACAGGTCCGAGGAGCCCGTGTCGAAGTCCAGGTTGAGGACCTGAGCCGGGGTGCCGATGGAGACGGGGGTGACGTAGGCGTCGTCCAGGGTGTCGATGGGGGTGTTGGTGGCGCTGCCCTCGTCGCGCTTGAGCAGCTTGGCATCGACGCCCAGCGAGTTGGCGGCGGCCTCGGAGAGCCAGTCAGGGATCGGCGTCTTGTACTTCAGGTACGTCTTGTACATGGACAGGGCGCCATTGTTCCTGTAGTTCTCGCGCTTGACCTGCTGGATGGTCGTGCGGCCCTTCTTCTGGAGAGTGTTCAGGTCGTTGCCCTTGGGGATGGCGGACGCGGCGGCGGCACCGGCGAGGGCGGCCGTGAGGATGACCTTGGAGGCAACCATCTTGTTTTCTTTCAGAGAAATTCTATGGGAGGGGGGGGAAGGGGGGAGGGGGAAGAAGGATGGACCAGAGAACGACGAGACGAAGCTCCTCGAGAGAGAAAGAGAGAGACCGAGAGAGAGAGACCACTGCGAGCGAAGAGCAGAAGCTGGCCTGAACAAACCTGAACGAGAGGATGCCGACGGACCATCACATCGTTTTATAAACATGCGACGGGTCCTGCCCCAACATAATCGTCAGGTCCATGGTGGATCGACCCAGGCCGATTGCAGAAGCTGAACATGAGAGGGCGCAGCGAACCATGGCACCTCATCTTGCCCCAGCCAGCCTCCCAATCAGCTCCAACCTGCCTGCGCACCACGAGGTTAAGCATGTCGGTGGAGAGCTTCCGGAAGGGGAAGCTCAGAGGGAGGGGGAAGAAAAAAGAAGCCCATTATCGTCCTGGATGGCTTCCATGATGGCCTTCCATGCGTTGAGGAGGGTAACGTCGTGCCCCCCCAATAACTACTACTCTATCACGGCGTGTGCGCCTTGGCTCTTCTTGAGAAAAGCACACCACCTTCTCGAAGCTGGGGGAATCGACACCGGGCTTGGGAGGCAGCAGCTAGTGTGGGCGCGCGCCCTGACAAAACCGGGGGAGGGGAGAAAAGGATGAAGGAAGAGCCTCGCTTGGCTTTACCGTGTGAAGGCAGCTGGTTGCGACATCGTGTGATTGGGCGAACGGTCACTCCAGCTATTCGCTCGTCGTCGGGCTTCGGGGAACAAATCAATCATGTGGGGAACCAACCACCATCTGCCATCCAAGCAAGGCTACGAGCGGCTTCCACTTTTGATAGGCACCCCCCGTCAGCAAAATTAATACTAGTGACATGTCGTGATGGCGCCGGAACATTGGGCTGGGGGGGATGCAAAAGAGAGGAGTCGCTCGCCAGATTAAACTCTTGGTACCTACCGGATTCGTGACGGGAACTGCAGGTTGAATGTAACCCACGTCAGCCTCAACCCCCGGCCGGGCCGGTCTGCAGTGGATCCCCTATGTGCCGTTTCCCGACTCTTTTTATTTGTTTATTGTTTTTTAAAACTTGGGCATAATACTACATCGGGGGCCATATTATCCCTGCTTGCCGATCGTCATAACGTCAACAAGATGCTCTGTAGTATCATCATTCCAAGACATTCTTGTGCTTTTTTTCCTCCTCATTGTTGCAGTTGTCTTCCGCGACCCCACGCGCATGTTCAAAAGTGGGAATGGAACCTCATGTGTGTGTGAGAGAGAAAGAGAGAGAGAGGAAGGGGGCTTAGGACGACCTCCACTTTATAAGTATAGACATATATATATATATATATATATATATATATATATATATATATATGCTCATAAGATATGACTATTATGCAATTGCTTTCTTGTTCTATTTCCCCAAATTCATGGACGGTCATACGACCTTCCTCAACACCTTCCAAAAAGGCAGGTGATGCAGAGAAGGGAACACCATAACAAGAAAATAAACTTTTCAAATCGTATAATAAAAGAAACCCATAGACACGTGGGGCGGGTTCATGATCGTGCATGTGCAACGCTATCTTATTGCATAATTTACGCCAAGGACAGTGTCTTGATTGAACCTCCCTCTTTTGGAGGGGGGTGGTTCTCTTTTAATGGGAAAATAGGGACTGGATTGTTGCACTGCTGATTGTTGCAACTGGCCTGGTCTATGATGAGGTATGCCCTCGCCATCCCGTGCCGACGACCTGATAGAAGCTTCGTTGCATTTGGGAACGTGGCGACTCCAGTCTTGGGGAACGTATTTGGGATCTGTTTAGTCGGTTTCTAGACATTCATCAGATGGTAGTTGCAAGTCTTGCCTTCTTCTTCCTTCTCCAGCAGGCCTCTCGGCCCGAGAAAAGTGTTTGTTTATGACAAAGGTTCTACTCAGATAGATCCTGAGAGGACTTTGAAATTTCACATAGAACGATGAATTACCTTTGTTTAGTTGATCGACTGTCAACTCTGAATAATGATAATAACTACTTGTTAAGACAAGAGTACACATGGGCAGCAAGTGGTTATAGACCCGTCGTCCAGCAGTGCGGGTGTGGTCGGAACGTATGTGTTTTCATTGAGGATGGATGGAGAAATGTGTAGCAAGGTACTTAAATAAGTGTTCATTTGTGGATAGTGAGACGAAGAAATAAGTCGTGTTTTGGCGGTAATTATATGATACGCTTTTGTGGTCTCCTTCCAGCGAGGCGCTGCTTGCATCCATCCTCTATGAATTGGCCGTGAGAACTTTTGAGGGGGCCGTTGATAGACACCAGTGCAGAAAGCACCTCAATCATAAATCATCCTGCCTAGAGCGTGAATAGTATTTCCAAGACAAGAAAGAGGCAAGTCACGTTGGGTGAAGGGGGGCTCGACTTCATGAATCAGGTTGTGGTTTCGGCGGCCCAATGCTGTGTCTGTCATCATCTTGGCTCATGCCTATCTAAAAGTTACCACTTCTTCCGCCCTTCTTACTCCTGCTCACATGCGCCTGCAGGACCTTCTTGGTCTGAACAAGACTCCGCTTCTGCTTCATCTTGGCCTTGCCGATCGTCATCAGGAAGTTCTTCTTGCGGGCCTTCTCCTTGTTGGACGTCGACTTGCCCTCGGCCTCCTTCTTGGCCTTTCGTATGGCCTGCGTCGACTTGTGCTCCTCCCGGTCCGGCTTGCCCTCCTTCGCCATGGCCAGCCTCTCCTCCTTGGTCGTCTTGCGCAGCTTGGCCGGCAGCTCGATCTGCTCTGCCGTCAGGGGGTCGTCGGCGTGCCGTGCGGAGAGCTCCTGCGCATGTTTGGAGCGGTTGCCGCCCATGGCTTTGTCGACGTTGGCCTGCAGCCGCAGCTCCTGTAGCTTGGCGAGATCTGCTGGTGTGAGGATCGTGGTTGTCGCCAGTTTCGACATGCGCTGGAGCTCGTCTTCGGCGGTGTCCTCCTTGCTGGTGTCGACCAGCTCGGGGGCCTCAGAGGAGGACCCCTTTCGTTGTCGCTTGGCAGCAGGCTCTTCTTCATCTTCCGATTCGCTCGACACCGCGATCCAGCCGCCGGAGTCGCTGCTGTCTATCGACTCGACATCCCAGTCATCAGAGTTGAAGCCGTCGTCTTCCTCGTCCTCGGGATTCTCATCGCTGCCGGCCTCTTCTGGTAGGCCCTTGGCCGCGCGCTTCTTCTTCTTCTCTTCCTCCTTCCACTTCTCTAGCAGCTCAAGCCCTTCGATGCCGCCCGCATCCTGTTCGCCAAACTTGCGCTGCGTCAGGTCTCCGCTGCGCAGACCCATGACTGCCTCCTTGCCGCGATCCCTCTTCTTCAGCATCTCCGCGCCGACCTCTCGGTACAGCGACAAGAGTCCCTTGGCAGCCATCATGACGCCCTTATCTTTACTCTTCCTGTACTGTACTAGGTCTTGTAGCAAGGTCTCGGTCATGGCAAGCGGCTGCCGGACGCAGATCTCGCGGATGGCATTCAGACCTGCTGCGGCGACCTCTGCTGCGGCCGCCTCGGAGACAAACTCATTTGCAATCTTCATGATCAGCGGCTCAATTGCGTCCGGCGGCACGAGGCTGTGCGTTGCCTGTGCCAGCGATGCGAGGAACGAAGTGACAGATTGTTGTCGCGGCGTGAGGAACTTGATGAACCAGGAGTAGAGTGAGATGACGGTAAGCCTGTGCAGGCCGACCAGCCGGGTGACCAGCTGCAAGACAAGAAGTTTGTTTTCCAGGGTAAGCTTTGACTTGGTATTTGCCAGGTGCTTCTGGAACAGCTGCTCGGCGAAGCCCTGCGGGTCGTGCAAGAGATGCAGCGCGGAGAAGTTCAGGGGGTGTGGCTGGTTCTTCTTGCGTTCCTGCTTCTTGACCTTGTTGACGGCGTCCTTGTACTGTTTTGCCTTCTTCTTGGTCTTCTTGTTGATGCCTTGCTGGTGCTGCATCTTTTTGAGATCAATAGCCTCCTCGTCGCTACTGTCATCCTCCATCTCCTCCCTCTCCTTGTCTCCGCCCAGGAAAAACCTCGTGCCGCCCACGATGACCTTCTCGCTGTCGGCGAGACATGCCTCCTTCATGACCTCGACGGGTTTCGCATCTGTCCAGATCTGCCGGCGCCACATCTCCCGCGTCAGCCGGACCGCCCAGATGCCCTTGGACGAGGTCCTGTCGGACGTGATGAGGATGGAGAGGACATTTTGTATCGTCCGGTTGAGAGGATGGTTGGTGGATTTGGAGTTGGAGTTGCGCAGGTCGCTGACAATCTTCTGGTACAGCAGGGCTCGGAGGCTCTTGCTGGGTGTCGAGACAAGGATCGGAAACAGGGTGGTGAGCAGGTATTCGGACGTGATGATGTCTTTTCGCCTGAGGAGGACCAGGCTTCCGACGAGTTTCTCGCGCACGTGCGGGTCGAGAACGGCATGGTGCTCCGTCAGCACTTCTTTCAGGTCGTCTGGAAAACTCTTCGTCTCGGCCTTGAAGCAATCTGCTACGTGGGCAATGAAGTCGACCTTGTCGTGGAAGTCCTGCGCCACATCCCTCGTGGCCGTCGCGGGACTGTCGAGGAAGACTTCTCTTGTTGCGAGGTAGGCTGTGTATTGACGATCGAACTCGTCCTGGTAACTCTGGGGATCCGACCGGACTTTGAACTGGAGACTTGCCAGGTCTGCATCCAACTTGTCGAGCGCGCCGACCTTTCTCTTACCCATCTTTGCCACGAAAAAGAAAAAGTTTCTCTGTCAATGGCTGGCCCCGGAATTTGATGTTAAACGGGAAAATCTCCCAAGAAAATGGCCCTCCCACATCGGGCGTTTATCGTAACTTTTTCGTTATCGATAAAGGGTTCTACGATGGTACTCTTAGTCAGCACTGATACCACTATTCGTGCTCGGGTGCCTGTGTGCACCAACCAGGCCTATATGCCCGGGGTCTGTCAAGTGCATGACTTCAGAGTCTCTCGTATGTGAGACTACGAGGTGAGCAGCCATGGCCTATGCGACTTGAGATGAGAATCAGACTTGTTCCAAACCTCTTTTATTCAGCAAATATTGTTGATCCGACTCTTGTTGGCCCTGAGGCATGGGCTGAACTGAAGCTCAGACAAGCGACCTATTAGTACAGACTTGACTTAGAGCGACTACTATGTACAGTACTCGGGTACGTACCATTTATTGTACATAGTAGATAGTTTTGATAGTCCAAACGACGATAGGTTAAGGTCTGGCGGTGTTCCCTGTCCCATTCGGTGCGCCACAAGCCCGGCATAGACTATTGAAACTCTTAAGGTACTGAGGCGCGTGTGAGGCTAGATGGACACTATAAGCTGCTGATGGTTCTGTGGCGCCCAACATGCAACCAAATTTCGGGGCGGAGATGCAGCACGGGGCAAGGCACAGCACACACAGCACGGCGTCTAGAAGGCTGTATGCGATAGTACTACCATAGTATGGCCAACAGTCATCGATCCAATGGGGGATAAAAAGCCCGCACCCTTGCCGCATGAGCGTGGAGCAGTCCTTTTTGTTCTGAGGCGCAGTTGGATCGTCCCGGCGTCTAGACCTCGTCTTCAATTCGCGTGCATGTGATGAACAAGTTACTATGGTGAAAGTATGCTTTGCTCACTGCCTTTGATCACACCAGGAACAGACGCTTGAACAAGAAACCCCTTTCCCAACAGCCCCCATATGACCCGTAGGAGATAAGCCCCTTGAACTGTATGTATCATGCTGAAACCGAATCAATGCCCACCAGACCAGAACTTCTTGTCGACTTTGTCATCCGACGCGCTGGAAGCACGGTCGTGCTTCTTCTCAAAGTCGGCATTATGCCTGTCGACCTCCTCCTGCTGCTCCTTGGTCAGCTTGTCCTTGCCTGAGCCGGGCACGCTGGCGTTTATGATCTTGGGCTGCGGCGGGGGGTTCTCGGAGCTCGTCAACGGCTTGCCGCCACCCGCACGGCCCTTGGCAGATATGTCCTCGTCGACGGTCGAGGCGCTCTCCGCGGCGTCCTCCTTGTCCGGCGCGGAGGTGGCAAAGGCGGCGCGGCGGGAGAATGTTGGCGGCAGAGCTGCTGCTGCTGCGCCTGTGCGTACGGTGGGAAAGATGGGTGGTTGGACGTGAGGGCCCCGGCGGGACAGCCTGACTGCAAGGCGATACATGACTCAAGTGCGTGCGTGGGTAAGGTGAGTTTTTCCTGGGGGCGAGAGGAAGTGGACTTATTTACTGTGGTAATTACTTCGTAGAAAGGGCCCTCCTTCTTGGTGATGATTTAAGTTGGAAGAGGCTTTGAGAAGAACACGCAGGGCAGATCAGGGAGACATTTCTCGGTACAAGAAGTGCTATCGAACACAGAAGGACAGGCGATGATATCATCCGTACAAGGGCTGCAGTGGCCCGTCGTGCCTGCCTGTGTGGTGCAGGCAGTGTATGTCCATCTTTCCCTCGTGCAAGCAGGCAATGACGCAACGAACTATGGTTCTTACCGCTATCTCCCACTATCTCCTGCTGCTGCTGCTGCTGCCAGTTTACTGGGCAGCGCAAAGCAGGAAAGAACTACTGCACTAAGTGCTAGGTGCCAGGCAGGCTGCCTCACTTCCAAAGTAGCCCGTCCTCTCTCTCTCTCTCTCTCTCTCCATCTTTTGTCATCTCAATCTTTAACAACATCTTGTCGTTTTGGTAACGGTAATGAGAAACCACCCTCGTAGCCTTATTCTGCTGCTCATCTGGGATCCCTGTCAACCGATTGTTTGCCGAAGTACGCGAGTACTTAAGTACTTACTGCTGTGGTACTACACACTATAGTAAGCCTGACCCAGCTGCTGCGCCTCATCTAACAGCCAACCTACCTACTTTGACCCAGAACAGAGCCAGGTGGGAGGCCTGAAAACCTCGAGAGGTGTGTCTTTTCCTTATGGGCGCAAAAGACAACAAGACAGACAAGCCTTCAAGGTCCAAGAGTACTTCTCAATGCAGGTTCGGCTACCACCAACAGAAATCTGGAACCTCCCGCGGGTATCGTAGAAGAAAAGCACAAGGCTTAACTGATCCCCTCTGCTACTTGCTGACGATGGGGCAACAGCCCGCATCCATCCACCCTACTACAGGCAATCCAGGACGCTATCGAGCCTGCAGGAATGGCTTGCAGAACGCCCAGCATGCATGCAGGCATGTCTAATCCTTTTTACACTACTGCTACACAGTACTAGGTACAGGCACAGCACGGCATCACAGCGTCACATCAGATCCTGTGTGTTGGTTCCCCAGCCGCAGCATATCGCTTTTCTCGGAGCACTGCCCCCCCAGTCGCAGTCAAGGGCAGGCACACACACACAACACACATTCACGATGCCGACTCGTGCAGGCGGCCCATTAAGAGACCTCGTGTTGGAGAGCACTTGAAACAGTGCGCGGCTTTCGTCTTTATTCCACTTCGCAGCGTCAACCACCCCTCAGCGTAGCCCCTTGGGACCGGTGTGTGATTCGAGGCTCGCAAGGGAGCTTCGTTCCCATCTGGGGTTTCCCCTCTCTCGCGAAGAAGGGATGACAGGTATGTTATTGTTGGAAATATTGTCCAAGCGATCTATCTTGGTTGAGACATGCGGCTCGGCGGAGGTATCGACAGCAGCCAAGACATGTACGCCGGGCTATCGTGATGGGGCGTGGTATCGTGCCTTGAGACGCGATAATATTCCGAGTTGAGGCGTCTGGGGCGTATAGCTTGCTACGCCAGCCTCTGTACCAGCGGAATCAACCCTCCAGATGCGGGAGGAGATGCCTCCAGGTGCAGGGTTCGCGCTCTCCAGCCCTCCACGACCCCTACACAGTACTGGCTAGCGATCCCTGAGGGGGGGCCCCGCAGCACAAGCGATGTGCTCAGCTCCGAGGGAGGCCCACTCCCACCCACCCACCCTCACGGCCTGGCGCTCTCACCCACGATCTACCGGAGGGATCATACAGTACAGTAACAATACATGGGAGGCAGAGTCCCCCTCCCCCTCCCCCTCCCCCCGGTCGACAGAGCCTCGTCGGTAAGGCCCGTGAAAGAAGAATAAAATACACTGCGCCTCCAGGTCCAAAAGTCATGGACCTTCTCTTGTCTCCTCACTCCTCCTTTTGTGGTCATCATTAGAGGCACAGGCCCACCTCCAGACCTAATCAGAACACAAGTGTGAGGCCGTTCGTGTGTCCACGTTCCAGTTGAGCTCCCAGATATTCTGATAAGAACGTCAAGAGACTCCTGTGTGGACGATTGGACCCCCCCCCCCCCTTGGCTCACCTCATCTGCCACACAAACACTTACACAGAGCCTCACCATGGCTTCACAAAACTTGTCCCCCTGTGCTGGGAACGGCGGAGCGAGAATCGGTCGGCCACCACTATGGACTGATTCCAAGTCCAGGAAGTTGGCGAGGCTTTACGTCTATACCACGCTCCCCGTGGAGAAGATCATCAAGGCCGTCTTCCCGGATGGCTCCGTCAAGTACGACCTCTGCCCTCCTCCCTTCATCTACCCTCCCATTCCTGCCGTACAACAGAAGCTGATATTGGTCTCAAAAGGAAAAACTCGGCGCAGAAAACCATGCACAAGATGTTCGGCCAGGATCCTCGATCCCTACGGCCTGCTAACCGCGCTGATATGAACAGCCGATTCAAGCTCGTACACAAACGCAGTCGCAAAGGACGAAAGGATGGCTCGCCGACGGAACAAGAGTTCGAGGAGGCAGTGTTGCCAGAGGACTTGAAGATGGAGGAGGCGAACACGCCGGCATACCTGAACACCGGCGTATTCGACGACAGGGTCTTTATGCGAAGCCCACAGCAGGAGAGCATCTACAGCAGGGGCTCCGAGCTGGCCTCTCCCAGTACTCTTGCCTCCCAGTCTCCCATAGGGCCCCTTCATTCTGCCTTCTCGCCGGAAGGCCATGCGAATCCATTCCAGGGCTCGTTTAGCCCCCCGTCCCGGAATGATACTGTCTTCTCATCGTCGACGGAGATGAGCACAGACAGCGTCAGGAGCATGAGAGAGCGTCTTTCTCTCACGACCAACTTTGCCAAGCAGGTGACCGTCCTGATGAAGAGGCTCACAATCGGCGGGTCCGAGGAGCGACACCCCATGCCATCGCCACGCCGCACCCCCTCCGACATAGCTACTTCCCGCCGTGGACACCCAAGCCCTGTACCTCATCCGGGTTTGGCCGTACCGGGAGACTTCCTCGTGGCCCGGAGATACGTGCACCCGTGCCAGATGGAGAGGCACTTTGCGACCCAGCTCCAAGGCAGCATGTGTGCTTGCTGGTGCACCATTGCCGACGACGTCTCGGACGACACACACGACAGCTTCTACATAACGCCTGACGAGGACTGTTGCGATCTCGCAGCACGTCTTCTAGAGCCTGGCCCGGCGGCAGCCCGTTATGTCGATCATTTTGGAAACACACCGCTGCACCTCTTTGCCGCCCTGGAGAGCTGCAAGGGGATCGACACCACCCTTCATCTCCTCCAGACCCGTCAGGCAGACCCGCTGGCAGTCAACCACGCTGGCCAAACCTTCCTCCACGTGCTTAGCGCTGCGTGGTTTGTAAGGGCTAACGACAACACTGCTCCTTTTCATGGCATCTTGAACCTGCTCTATCAAACTGGCTTCACCCACGTCGTCTTCATCCGGGATGCCTACGGACGGACCGTTTTCCACCAGCTCGGTCGCTTCACCGACAATGTCCAGGACTTTGCCGATATTGCAGGCCACCACCTCTCAGACGCCATACCGAGGGACGCCTTCGGTGTTGTCCCTCCCACGCGCCCCACTGCTGATCACTCTTTCTCCGTCCCACGTCCAGTAGGCACGACGCCGCTTTCTCCTCTCGCCGAGGAGGATGACGCACACGAGTTCGCCACCAAGGACCAGAAGCTCCTCGACGTCGTCAAAAAGGCGTACAAGGACCCCGATTACGAGGATCAGAACGGTCGCAATGGCCTCCACTGTCTGGCTGAGATGAGGTTCGACACTCCGCCATCCAGTATTCCGACAAGCCCAGTGGTAGACCAGGCGGCCGGCGGCGGTAACAAGCGCAAGCGAGGCCAGGACGTCTCTGATAAGCCGCGGGCCATCGAACGCAGAGCAGAACTTCTCGAGGGCCTGCTGACGTCGCTAACTGGTGCACGCGTGCCGGATGTGAACCACTACGACAAGCAAGGCCTCACGGTGCTCATGGCCTTTGCCATGACCCTCTCCGACGACCAGGACAAACAGGGTCAGCACATCTGCAAGATCATCGACTTCCTCCTGGACCGAGGCGCGAACATCGAGGCGCGCAACCGCCGCGGAGAGACGGCCCTGCTCATGGCCACCCGCTACGGCAACAAGCACGTCGTGAGCAAGCTGCTGGACAGGGGTGCCAACATCCATGCGCGGGACATCAAGGGACAAGGCATCATGGGGATCCTCGACACGCTCATCGCACAGTGTTCAAGTCATCTCCCGTGGTATGGTCGGCTGGAGGCCGTCAGGGGCATGTTGGCCAAGAAGTTTGCGGAGACTGGGGCCGAGGACGACCCGTCTCTTTGGCATGAGTGGGGGGTTCAGGCGCAGGGGCCTCCCATACGATTCACCACCTAACAAGCAAACACTACTAGGTGATTTGGGGGGGGGGGGGGCAGCATACGTGCTTTACTGCTCGTGATCCTCCTAAGGCGGCAAATAGAGAGACGACAAGCAAAGACTGCTTTTTCGCTCGTGATGATGAGCTTATGGATGAGACATGCCTTGGGTGAGGACTCGGTGGAAACTCATGATCTTGAAAGATATATCTGGATACCCCTTTTATGACCAATGGACTGGCGTTCTGTGGTTTTGCTTTTTTTCTCCTTTTTCCCCATGTTTTTCTTCTTCTCAGATAAGGGATCGGTTCTATGATGTGTTGAGTTCCTTTTTTCCCTCTCTCTCGGTATGTATTACTACTAGCTTAGACTTCCTATGAATATATGTATGAGTTATGTAGGTTGGTCGATCTACATCTCACCAATTGGAACTAGCACACAGTCTTAAAAGATGGTCTCATAACGATCGGTAACGATGCGGTGGTTTATCTATGCAGGTAGTTCACTTCATGCAAGTGCATTTGGCATAGTTTGTTGTCCAGCTATATGTTCAGCAGGATGGAATGTGTTCGTTCACCCCGAGTTGTGTGACTCGAGATGCTGCTGGGATGATCAGATACAAAAGCGTGCGTGGAAGGGGGGGAGAGGGGGGAGGGGGTCCTCGGGCTTTGAAAGGGGAAATCAATATGGTCCGGCATGCTTTCATTTTGAGATCCTTCTGCTTGAGTTTGGACAGTCTTTTCGTGGTGAACGGCCACAAGGAAACGCAAGTAGATAGGCAAGACACCTTTTCTGGACAGAATGAACATTTTTGCAAAAAGAATTAAAATAATGACAAGTCATTCATTACATTATAAAAAGTAAAATATATATATATATAAAAATGAACGCTACCATCTACACCTTTAATTTTTATAATCTTTTTACAAAACCTAAACCACAAAAAACGCCGCCGCTTGTCAAAGCCCTTACCCCCCCCCCCTTTTTTCTTTTTTTCTTCCCTTCCCCTTTTCCATTTCCATTTCCAATTCTTCTTTTCTTCTTCTTTTCTTTACGTTCTTCTCATCATGACATCATAGGCTCAGGATACTCCTTCTCCTGCTCCTCCCGCTGCACCTGGCCCTTGTTCAGGTCCACCTCATGGACCTTGACAAAGCCCGGGCGAAAGACGACCCAGTACCCGGCATACAGGACGACGAACAAGATGAGGCTGATGTAGGCGGTGAAGAAGTCGACGGTGCTCCAGGGGATGAAGGCGGTGAAGCCCTGGGTGAAGACGATGAGGACGATGAAGAAGAGGCCGTAGTAGGCGAGGTAGGGCTGCAGGGGGGCGCGGTAGGGCAGGGAGCGGCGGTCGATGCCCTGGGCCCTGAGGATGTGCTGGAAGCGGATGTGGCAGAGGTTGATGCTGCCCCAGCAGATGAGGCCGGCAACGGCGGTGATGTCGAGGAACCAGTTGAAGGCCTCGGTGCCGTCGCTGCTGAGGTTGAGGAAGCCCAGCAGGCCAAAGGCGGCGGTGGCGGCGACGGCGATGTAGGGGGTGTTGTAGCGGTTGGTGCGGGCCAGGAGGCGCGGGGCCTGGCCCTCGTTGGCGAGAGCGACGAGGATGCGGCTGCCAGAGTAGGCGTTTGAGTTGGCGGCGGACAGCACGGCGGTCAGGAGCACGGCGTTGAGGATGTCCGGGAGCACAGGGACGCGGGCCAGGTTGGCGGCGATGACGAGGGGGGAGCTGGCGGCGCTGTAGCCCGAGTTGGTGAGGTCGGCGTTGGTGTAGGGGACGAGCAGGCCCAGGAAGAAGATGGTGGCGACGAAGAGGAAGAGGATGCCCCAGAAGGTGTTGCGGATGGCCTTGGGCACCGTCTTGTGGGGGTCGCGGGCCTCACCGGCGCCGACGCCGACCAGCTCGGCGCCCTGGTAGGAGAAGGCGGCGGTGATGAGCACGTCCCAGAAGGCGACGAACTTGCCGGTGGCGGGCGCCATGCTGCTGTCGTACGAGGCGAAGGGGCCGGGGCTCCTCCAGTAGGTGAAGCCGAGGTAGCCCTGGTGGCTGGCGCCGGCGTCGATGCAGATGGCGAAGATGATGAAGCCCAGGATGGTGACGACCTTGATGCTGACGAACCACATCTCCATCTCGCCGAACCACTTGACGGGGACGAAGTTGGTCGCGGTGAAGATGACCCAGAAGATGGCGATCCAGACGCCAATGCTAATGCTAGCGTTCCAGTACTGGATGATCATGCCTGCTGCTGTCAGCTCGAGGGCGTATGTGATGGCCCCTTTTTTTCCAAACCCCCCTCAAAAGTCAGCATGGTTGGTTGATCTCACAGCGCACAAAACTCCCTCCTTTTAGTACTTCTTCTGAGAGAGGGGGGGGAAACTCACAGCTGAACCAATACAGCCATCCAATGGCAAAACCAAGGCCCTGGTCCACGAATCGAGCATTGTAGGCAGTAAAGGAACCAGGAACAGGCAGGTAGGTGGCCATCTCGCCGAGACTGGTCATGACGGAGTACAGGATGGTGCCGACGAAGAGGTATGATATCAGACAGCTGACGGGGCCAGCAGTGGCCAGGGCAGAACCTGAACCGATGAAGAGACCTGTGCCCACGGCGCCTCCGATGGCGAGGAACTGAAGGTGGTTGGCAGAGAAGCCGCGCTCGAGCTCGTGTGTCGAGGCATCCTTGATGGACTGCTTCTCCGGGTCCGAGCTGGCATCGCTGCGCCCTGCAACGGCCACGAGCTCGTCCTTGCCCATGGTCGATGCCTTTCCCTTGATCTTCCGACGCTTCCTCACGAGGGGGTTTTCTCCGATCAACTGGTGGACTGGGGGGTTGAGAAGTCCAACTGTCTGGGGGAATTGAGATGGTGTGTGTGTGATTGTAGAGAGAGAAAGAATGACCTGGTGAGTCACTCCTTGGACAGTTTCGAGATTTCCAGCCCTAGAACGAGACCCTTAAAAAAAAATCAAATCGAACAATGAGTCAAATGGTGTGAAAGACGTTGTCGTTATGGTGTCTAAGACGACTTTGGCTCGCTACACAAGAATGAAAATGATGGTCAACAGACGAGAGAGAGCAAAAAGACAGCAGCAGCAGCAACAATAATGAGGAGGAGATGAGAAGAGCGAGTGAAGTAAGGGCCAAGGTAATGACAGGATTTAAAAGGTTTTCCTGTCGCCTTCAAAAGAACAATATATTTTTTACTATGGTGGCGGCGTTGCTGGGAAAACCCGAGTCTTTCTTAGTGGGGATAAAATTTGAAAAGCTGGGGGGCTCGCCTGGACCGAACCGGGTCGCCCTGAGCCTTTGCGGAGCACACACAAAACAGGCGAATGAGGGATTTTGGTAAGGTGATGATCGTGGAGAAGCTATCAAAGCTGTTTGCAAATGATTGTAGACATAGATCTGGTGGTTGGGAGTGGTGTTACTTATTTCTTTCACACATTTGGTCGGACCACAAACAGCACCAACCAACGGCCCTGCTCACGAGACCTGGACATTTTCATACTCCCACTCTCACTTGCATGCTGACCAGACTTTTTGCTTTCTTTCATCTTTTATCCTTCTCTCCCCCTCCTTCCATGTGTCTCTTGCTCCTATGAAAGGGTTCAGGCGATGAGAAAAGAGGTGTTCATCAGGGTTGACGTTGAAGATCGCATGTACTTCCTCTTTCGAGAACAAGGCCCAAAGCCTCTCCCTCCCTCCCGGGTGCAACATTTAAAAGAGGGGCCCTTTTCTCTCCCAGATCCAGGCTGGGGGCGGGCGGGGCGAACGGCACTATGGCGGGAGCGAGACGGATGGCGCCGATACGAAGCAAGAATTTTGCTTGGCAGGTGTGACCCTCGATGGAAAATTTTCTCTGCTCTGCGCAAGGAAAGAGAGAACGAGAACTTTTAGGGCCACTCCCGTTCGCACTGGCCGAGGCGTGCCGAGTTCTCCTTCAGGGGAGGAACCCCCCCCCCCCCAAAAAAACCCCCCAAAAAACCACAGACAACGTGATCCCTTCTAGCCAACCCCATGTTGGTCCTTCCACACAAGAAAGAATAGAAGAAGAAGAAAGGAAAAAGAAGTGGGAGGCGTTTTCATTGGAAGTGGGACTGGTTGAGTAACAAGAATCGCTGGTCAAGGCTTAAGGAAGCCTCGGAAACCCGTTTGGGTGGCTTTAGTGCTGGCGAGTTGACTGGGATATTAATTGTTAAGCTTGACAAAACGGTAGTTTCCGGCGCAAGGTATTTTTCCACATAATTCGACATAATAATCTACACCGTTTTCTCCATAGTTTTTCACTGGCCCTCGCATATTCACTGCTCTGTTGCATTTGATGGTCCTGTGGCGCTGCGACGTGGCTTCGCAGATGTGGATTATGCTCCAACCCCGCCTTCCCACGTCCTCCCGCAGTGCTGCTGGTGGACGGGTCTGTTATTGGCTCGTGGGCTGGTCCTGTAAAAAAGGCAGGGGGAAGGTGGCTATCCAGGTGATATTTCTTGGACCTTCCCGTTTCGCTGCAATAAGGTTCTACGGATGTGTCGCTACCTAAGGGGATGTCGGCATGTTACGGAGTTCAGCATGGTTGGCAGGATCGCAGGACCGCAGGACGGAGACGACCATGTGGAGCAAGAAAGGAAGGGTATCAGGACTCTAGGTGGAGAAAACTCCTAGACGAGAGATGAGAAGCTGCTGCCGACCGAAGCCTGGGGCTGATTGTCCCCGACTTTTCCCAAACGAGAGCTTGCATATGGCTGTGTACAGATGATTGCATATCCGGATCATGATTGGCAGAGACTCTACTGCTCGCATCTGCTGACGTGTTCATTTATACATGGCTGAGAGCACGAGACGGGGCGTTTATTTTCTTTCCATCGCAAACACCCCTACGACTGTTTACCTCAATGTCGCTGTGAACTCTACAGCGAATCCAAGCCAAGACCAGTCGAAAGCTTTGAGGATGCCGTTCTGCAACATTTGCAAGAACGCGCTTGAGGGGCTGGGTGATCCAACTCGCACAAGGCGTCTTGGATCAGCCGAAGACCTTCCTAGGGGACGAAATGAAATTTTGGGATAGTATGTGTTTGCACTGTCTCCATGTCTGATGTCTCATCAGTACTGTACAACGCGCCTATCCCCGTAGCAACAACCGCTAATAATGAATAGGAATGTTTGGAGATCGCGAGCGCCTGTTAGAAGTTGAGAAATATGCCTATGGACACCATGAAACCAAAAAGTCTTTCATGCAGTCCCGCAGAGAGGGATGCATAGTTTGTCACAGAATTCGAGATCGCTTCTTTGACTTCTCGGGAGTGTATGAGGAACCGAAGGTGCTTGGATTCTTCTCTGCTTTCAGCGTCAGGGTCCATCGTGACGGCACCTTTTCCTTACTCGTATATTTTTCTACTTTTTACAGTGAGATTTATACATTCCGAGGTGAGTCCGATTTGGCAGTTGCCAGAGTATTAATGGACTGTCTCAAAAACTAATGCAGAAAGCTCTATTGCTCTCCATAGAATTTTACTTGGGCCACGACTTCAGCTCGGAATCGAGGTCAGCGGCTCGTGAGAAGAAATTGCTGCTGGTTCAGCGATGGTTATCGAACTGCGATCAGACCCACGATGCGTGCAGCAGGCCCCCTGGTTCGTTCATTCCAACCCGCGTCCTGGAGATCGATCAAAACCACGACGAATACCTGCATCCGGTTGCTGGAGGGTGGCAAACGTCCCCCGGGCTTAACTTACGTTACCTTGAGCTACTGCTGGGGCACAGAGCCTGCGGACCAGGTCTACAAGCTATGTGCCAGCGAGAAGGGGGGCCTGGAAAAGGGCAAGGCCGTCAAAGGCTTGCCAAAGATATTGCAAGACGCCGTTGACATTGCTAGCCGACTTGGAGTCCGATACATCTGGATCGACAGGCTCTGCATTTTCCAAGACTCCCTCAGTGACTTTCACAACGAAGCGGAGTCTATGGCCGACGTGTATAAGAACGGCTACCTCAACATTGCAGCTCTCGATGCAAAGGGCGCGGAGGAGAAGGAGGAGGGTTGCTTTCTTGACCGTGGTCCTGCCAGAGTCATTCCAGCACAAGTCAATGTCCAGCTCACAGAAGACGGCAAGTCCAAGGCCTACCTATCTCTTGATGAGAAAGAGTTTGAATCGTGGAAATTCTCCAATGGTAGGCCGTTGCTCACTCGCGGGTGGGTGCTTCAAGAACGGCTTCTGGCCCGGCGGACAGTCTACTTCGGACATGACCAGATATTCTGGGAGTGCAAAGAAGCTCATTGTTGCGAGACACATCCGATCAACCTACTAACCACTACACGTGGAAACTACGAACACTTCAAAAATCAGTTCTATTGGAAGAACATCATTAGCAGCTTGCTTCGACATGTCTCCTTTGATCCATCTCAACAGATCTTTTCCGACTGGCATTACATCTTGGGTATATACACAATGTGCGACCTGACCTTCGCCAGTGACAAGCTCACAGCACTGGATGGAATCACAAGCGACATGAAGCAGAGACTGGAACAATCAAAATCAGGCAACAATCGATACATAGCCGGTCACTGGGAAAAGACACTTCCTACGTCCTTATTATGGCATGTCAGAGATACTCCTGCTCATCGAGCAGTTGAGTATCGTGCACCTTCTTGGTCATGGGCTAGCCTTGATGGGAAAATCGACTTCCGGAGAATTCCATTAGAATCTGATAGACCTCCCATCGCGTCATTCATCTCAATTCAGCCACTGTTGAATGATACAGACACCCACAAGGCTCAAGTTCTGAGCATTACCTTATCAGGGCCTTTGGTAAAGTCCGACTTGGAAAAGACCTCCTTTTCAACCAAGTATAGGATCATTTGTGGCAGCTCGAATGAGGGTTCTTCAACTTCAAGTGCCTGGTCACGGATGCTCTCGGTGGCCAGTAATGCTACAGTATACTTTGATACTACCAGCGATGTTTGTGAGGAGATATTTCAAATTTTGATCCAATCAACTACCACTGAACTTTGGGCTCTTGCACTCCTCCAAGATGATTCTGGAACAGATACTTACAGGAGAGTAGGATGCTGCCATTACCAGTCCAGGATTGGCAGGGAATTCTTAAAGAAGGATTCTGATGTGTCTTTTCCTATTCCATCCACACTTATTCAAATTGTATAGATAAATTTGATAATTGAAGTGTCTTCTCAACTATCTCATCAACACATTTGCGTCAAACGCTCTCGCTGGAATAATCTGAGACCTTAGCCTTACTCAGTCAAGCCCTCTGTGATATTCGGCTAGAAATTTGCAAAAACATATAACTGAGACTGAGTTGGGTAGGCATCTTTGTTCGTGGGCCTTGGCCGGATTAATTTCGATCAGTGTACGAGACGTAAGAGTCCCTAACTTCTTAGCCACTTTGCTTCTCCGTTGTCGGTCAGGCGAATTTACTGACATCTTGTGTTCTTTGAACAAGACCCAGAGACCAGAACTCAAATCATTGCGCAACGCGAGAGGATCAAGTGAACCACCAGAGAAGGCCATGTCGGATGGGTTCAGGCATAACCTGCAGCTGATTGTCTTTGCCCCAATGTTCCGTCACATCGCCAAGACTGCAGTGGATGCGGCGAATTTAAGCTCGTGGGGCCTTTTTGTGCTTGTGTGAACACGTCCCTGGCACACTGACTGCTTCAAGGGCCGCTCCGCTCGGCTGGCTTCGGGGGACGTTGGCCGAGGACTTTGAGTCTTGTGTTTTCCCCCCTCTTGGTTTCCTCTCTCACCTTCTCGTTCGTCTTCTCGTTCGTTCTCTCTCTCTCTCTCTCTCACACACACACACACACACACACAGCATTTTTTCTCTTTATTTCTCGTCCTTGAGAACATCTTACATGACTTCCGTTATGTTAATGTGTATTGTGTGTAATGGTGGCGACTTTTTTTTTATATGAATGAAAACTCACTGGAAAGTTCTACCCTGGCGGTAGTGCTGCTGAGTCATCGTGAGGGTCACGCGCGAAAGTCGATATCCTAGATCGGAGCCGGATCTAGCCGGATCGAGCCCGGCATCTTGAATGGGTATCAGCAGCCCGCGTGCAACGGAATGGAATCAACGATGCTGCGTCTGCTCCTTCCACGGACCTTTTTGTATCAACGTCTACCCCTCACTTGATTTGTCCCTCTCAAGTTGACCCTTGAATCCCTTCTTTCAACACTGTTTCCCTTTTCTTTCTTGTGTTTTGGCTGGGCATACCAGCATTTGTCAGCCTCTAGAAAATGGCTCCGGATCGGGGTGAACAGCAACGACAACAACAGCAGCAGCAGCTCGAACATACGCGCGGAGACCATCACCACACAGTTCAAGACTCTGGACTTGGCAACGAGAATGACGTCTTCCATGGCAGCGAGGGCCGCGAGCCGCCATTGTTGGAGGTGGAAGGCCGCAGCTTCACCGCTCGTGGCGTGCTTGCTGGCCTGGCCGTCGGTTTGATCATCTGCTTTAGTAATATGTATTTTGGTCTGCAGACGGGCTGGGTGAGTATGATGACCATGCCGTCGTCGCTGATGGGCTTTGGCATCTTCAAGACGCTCTCTCGACACCTCAAGTTCCCCTTCTCGCCCGTCGAGAACGTCCTCGTCCAGACGGTCGCCGGGTCCATGGCCATCATGCCCCTCGGTTGTGGCTTTGTGGGCGTCCTGCCGGCCATGAACTACCTCCTCAGGTCCGAGGAGCAAGGGCCCATCAGCCTCAGCGTGTGGCAGCTTATCGTCTGGTCCCTGGGCCTGTGCTATTTCGGTGTTGTCTTCGCTGTGCCGCTGAGACGCCAGGTCATCATTCGCGAGAAGCTCAAGTTTCCCAGCGGGTTCAGCACCGCCGTGCTGATCAGTGTCCTGCATGGGAAGACGGGGCTGGTCAAGGACAATCATGCGCCTGAGGGTGTCGACGGCACTGCTGCTGTTGATGGTCCCACGACGACAACGACGACGCTGGAAGAAGATTCATCAGATCACCAGAAGCAGCAGCAGCAGCAGTGGAAGACCAACGTCCGTTTGCTGTTGGTCTGCTTCTTCATTTCTGGAATCTATACCTTTGCAACATATTTCTTCCCTGTTCTGAGGGAGCTTCCCATCTTCGGGTATACTGCCGCCTCTGCCTGGCTCTGGACCCTGAACCCAAGTCTAGCATATGTCGGTCAGGGCATCATCATGGGCCCTGCGACGACCATACACATGGTAGGTCCTACACACTCGTTTCTGATGCGAGGAAGAAGAAAGAAAAAAAAAACAAAAAACGTACAGTGCTGACATGTTGATGATGATAATGACCTAGTTGCTGGGTGCGATTCTGGGATGGGGCATCCTCTCACCGCTCGCCAAGTACAAAGGCTGGGCACCGGGCGACATTGGCGATTGGGAACATGGCAGCAAGGGCTGGATTGTCTGGACATCGCTGGCCATCATGCTCGCCGATGCAATCGTCAGCCTGGGCTACCTCGCCTTCCGACCCGTCATCCAGCGCCTGGCCAACTTTGCCCACAAACGATGGCAGTCGGGCGACATAGCAATAGGCCGACTCTTGTCCCCACGCACCCAGGGCTACACTTCCCTCCAGCGCCGTGGCCAAGGCGAAGACGAAGACGAAGACGACGACAGCTCCGTACCGCCCAGCCCTGTGGTGTTCGATGACGCCAGCTACCCACGCGACTCGATGGATCACCATGATGGAAGAAGAACCCGCAACGAACAGCACGACATCTCGCACCTCCTCACAGTCTCAGACCAGGACGACGCGCCCGCCCACGATCTCATCTCCAACCGTACCGTGATCATCGGGCTCATCCTCTCGGTAGCCTTCTGCATCCTCTGCATCCACATCGTCTTTGGAAACCTTGTCCCTCTCTACGCCACCATCTCCGCCGTGCTCATGGCCCTGGTCCTGAGTATCATGGGCGTCCGCGCCCTCGGCGAGACGGACCTCAACCCCGTCTCGGGCATTTCCAAGCTCGCGCAGCTGTTTTTCGCGCTCATCGTGCCGCAGTCGCACCCCACCTCCGTGCTGATCAACCTGGTAGCCGGCGCCGTGTCCGAGGCTGGCGCCCTACAGGCGGGCGACCTGATGCAGGACCTCAAGACAGGCCATCTGCTGGGGGCGGCGCCTAAGGCCCAGTTCTGGGGCCAGGTTGTCGGCGCCACCGCCGGCGCTGTCGTGTCCGCCCTCATCTACAAGCTCTATACGGCCGTGTACACCATCCCCGGCAACCTGTTCCAAGTCCCCACCGCGTACGTCTGGATCTTCACCGCACGCCTGGTCACGGGCCAGGGACTCCCCTACATGGCACGGGAGTGGGCTCTCGGCCTCGCTGTGCTCTTCACCGTGACCACGATGGTGCGGATCTACGGTACGGGAAGGTGGTGGCAGGCCTACGTCCCGGGCGGCATAGCAGTCGCCGTGGGCATGTATAATGTGCCCAGTTTCACCCTGGCGAGGACGGTCGGCGGGATTGTGGCCTGGTGGTGGAGGAGGGTTCGCGGGAAGGACGACACACCGCTGATTGTGTTGGCTTCGGGCTTTATTCTTGGGGAGGGGTTCTTGAGTATTGTTAACCTACTCATGCAGAGCGCCGGGGTGCCTCATCTACCGTAGTAGTAGTCGTAGTAGAAGAAGAAGAAGAAGATGATGATGAAGTGGCTAGCATTTTGAGCCTCAGCTACAGCTGAATATCCAATCTTCTCCAGGTATGTACGCATTTGGTCTTTCCCCCCAGCATAGCACAGAAACCACATAAGTATCTAGAATGTAACTTGATCTTTTTTCCCCTTTCTTTTAATCCTTCATTTTTGGCCCTTTCGGGTTCACAGCACCACCACATCTTCCTCCTCCCCCCGCCCCGCCCCCTGGAGCAACTGTGCATTCAGTGCAGAGACCAAGTCTGAGCATGCTGGGCATTCGGCAGTCCGTCCCACTCAATTTTGACGTCCAGCCCACGGGCGTTTTCCTCGGCGACAGAGAAGGACAGGTAACCCTCAATCTTCTCCCCAGCCTTGTACGACCGCATCTTCTCTCCCTCCTGCTCCTCCACCATGAGGAACCCCTGCTTCCAGTGCGTATCCTTGGCATGCGGGCCGGTCGTGAACGCCACGCTGCCGTCGCCCCTCTTGGCCTGCCACGCCTCCGCCGGCTCCTCGATGCGCTCGGCCCCGCCGTCGCCCGCCCCGCGCGTGGTGGCAAAGTAGTTGTCGAACCAGATCACAAACCCGTCCACGCACTCGATGTCGCCGCCGCCCTCGGCCAGGGTGCTCGCCCACGGCACGCGGAAGGACAGGTCGTCGACGGTGCACCGGTACAGGTCCAGCGCGTAGGCGCTCGCCGAGCCCGCCACGGAGGCGCCGGGGACGTACTGCACGCGGATGTCCTGCAGCAGGCCCTCGAGCATGGGCTTCATGTCGAAGCCGTAGACGTCGCGCCAGAAGCTGACGCTCTCGGTGACGTAGTCCGGGTCGCTGACGGGGGCCAGGAAGATGGTGGCGTGGCTGGGGAGCAGCAGGCCGTCGGGCTTGAGGTAGCGGTCGCGGGCGAAGAGCACGGAGGGGAGCATGGCCTCGTAGAGGAGGCAGTAGCCCATCCACTCGGACACGATGATGTCGACTTTCTCGACGGGGAGGGTGATGTCCTCGACGCGCCCGCGCAGGCAGGTGATGGTGCTGGCGAGGTTGTTGTGGAAGACGTTCTCGCGGGCCTTGTCGAGGATGGCGGACTTGTCGATTGCGTAGACGTGGGCGGCGCCGGCCTTGGCGCAGAACATGGAGAGGATGCCTTTTTTGGGGGGGGCGGGGGGGGGGGGGGGATTGGGCAGTGGGGGGTTGTAGAGGAGAGTAAATATTATATTTTTATAAAAGAGGGATA